>VHKM01000658.1:0-102126 GCA_007210695.1 Neogobius melanostomus | reverse complement strand
TCCGAAAAAGTAATAGCGGATTCTCCTCAACATGCGGAACGTTTTGATGCATAACTTGCAGAAATTGCACAAAGCATGAAAGTGCCGAAAGGTGCAGAAAAATCAGAAATGTGGGAATAAATAATAATCAATAATAGAAATAAAGAAACGAAAACCAATAATGACTCGGAATTCGCATCCTCATCAACTTAGAATGCAGCAATGGCTGCGCCATTTGCGATTGACGCGAACTGCGAGATCGAATGCAGAAATTGCATAATGATAAATGTTTAATTTGCATAATCATAATGTTCATAAACTGTAGAAATGCATAAACTGGTTAATTGCAGAAAAATTAAAAATGAAATAAATTGGGAATTTTTCATAATACTAATTTGCAATAACTCGATAAATCATGAACAGTTTAAATTGCACAACTGTAGTTGCATAAACGGTTAAATGCAAAAAAAACAGTAAATATGTCATTAATGGTTATTGCATAAATTATAAGCTGGCATTAACTGTTAAATTCATAAATCCTAAATGGCATAAATTGTATGTTGCATAAACTTGTTAAAATGCTAAACTTGGTTGAAATGCGTGAACTGGTTAAATTCATAAAAGTGTATAAATTTTGCATAAATTGTTTAATATTGCATAAATTTTTAAATTCCATAAACTGGTCAAATACTTGTTGAAATGCTCTAAATGCTGAAATGCAGAAGCTGCACAAATGGCTTGAAACACATGGGAGAGCCAGAAATCCTAATTAAAATACATTGGCTGGATTCGCCATACACAATAATGGAGCAGAGACCACATACACACCATGCAAAAAGTTCAAATTCCCGTAAGACAAAAAAATGAAAACTGCAGAAGTCATTTTTTCTCAAAACCCACAGTTTGCGAGAAGCACAATGCACAAATTGCAGAAATTGCAGAAATGGAAAAAAATGGGAAAAAGCATGAATTTGCGGGAGCCATTAATGCGTCATGGGCAAAAATGTGCGGGTACTTTCGTCAGATTGGGAATAAACTGAAATCGAGAGTCGAAAAGTATAGCAAGGGTTTCACTCAAGCGAACTTTGATCATAGAACTTGCAGAATTGCAAAACATCGAAAGTGTGAAAGGTGCAGAATCAGGAAAAATGTGCGGAATAATAATATACTAACTAGAAATGCACAATGGCTGCGCATTTGCATTGACTGCGGAATCTGCGGAATCCGAATGGCAGAATTTGCATAAATTTTGCTAATTGTTAATTTGCATAACTTATGTCATAAACTAGGGTGAATGCATAAACTGGTAAAATGCAGAAAACTGTAAATGCATAAATTGGTTAAATTTGCATAATCCTAATTGCATAAACCGGTAAATGCTGAACAGAATAAATTGCACAACGTTTGTGCAATAAACTGGTCTAAATTGCAAAAACAGTAAATGCATTAATTGTTAATTTGCATAAATTAATACAACTTGCATCTGTTTAAATGTCATAAATATCCTAAATGGCATAAATTGAATGTGCATAAACGTAATCGTAAAGGTAATTCCATAAGTGTTAATTTGCATAAATGTTTATATGCATAAACTTTATTAAATTCATAAACTGGTCAACTGTTGAAATTCAGCCTAAATGCGAAATTGCAGAAGCTGCAGCAAATGCTGAAAGACTGGATTGTATAGAATCCCAATTTGAAAAACATTGGCTGGATTGCCATAGGACCTAATGGGCAGAGACCACATACACACCAAAGTGCAAAATTTCAAATTCCGTAGAATTAAAACGAGAAAAAACTGCAGAAGGCCATTTTTTCGTAAAAACCCACAGTTGCCGAAGCTGAACATGGCACAATGCAGAAATTGCAAAAATGCGGAAACAAATGCGGAACAAGCATGATTTGCGGGCCATTTATTGCGTCAATGGAAATAATGTGCGGTATTCAGTCGATATGCGAAAAACCCAAGTAATATCGCAAAGTCAAAATTTAGCAGATTCTCCTCAACAGCGGAACGTTTGATGCATAACTTGCAAATTGACAAGCATGATAAGTGCTGAAAGGTGCTGAAAATCAGGAAAAAGATGGAATAATAATAATAATATATAATATTAAAAGAACATGAAAACCAATAATTGAATGCGGAAGATTCCGCAGTCAATCAATAATACTAGAAATGCAGCCTCATGGCTCGCATTGCGATTGACTGCGGAACGCGAATCGAATGCAGAAATTGCATAAATGCATAAATTGGTTAATTTGCTAATCTAATGTTCATAAAACTGTGAATATTGATAAACTGGTTAAATTGCAGAAAAACTGTTAAAGTGCATAAATTATTAATTTGCATAATCAATTTGGCATAAACGTAATATGTCATGAACGATTTAAATTCAAACTGTTATGTTTCATAAACGGTTAAATGCAAAAAAAACGGTAAACATATATTAGGTTAATTGATAAATTATATAAACTTGATTAACTGTTTAAATTTTCATAAATCCTAATGCATAAATTTTATAGTTGCATAAATGGTTAAAATGCGTAAACTGGATTAGATAAGCGTAAAACTGGTTATACCATATAAGAGGTAATTGCATATAATTGTTTATATTGCATAAACTATCTTAATTCATAAAGGCAAACTGTGAAATCGTCTAAATGCTGAATTGCAGAGCTGCAACAAAGCTGAAACACTTGGAGAGCCAGAAAATCCCATTTCTGGAATTCCATACACTGAAATGGACTAGAGACATAACAAACCAATCATAAAATTCAAATTCCTGTAGAAAAAAACTGGAAAACGAGAAGGAGGCCAATTTTTCTCAAACCCACATTGCGGAAGCATGAAATGCACAAGTTCAGAAAATTGCAGAATTGGGAAAAAAATTGGGAATAGCTGAATTTGCGGAGCCATTATGCTGTCAATGGAAAAATGTGAGGTATTCAGTCCGATTTGCGGAAAAACTATGCAGAAGGTCCGAAAAGTAATAGCAGGATCTCAAAAAAAATCTCACATGCGCAACATTTGATTCATAAATTGCAGAATATCACAAAGATGAAATGCTGAAGTGCAGAAAATCAGGAAAAATGTGCGGAATAATAATAATAAATAGAATGTGCAATGGCTGAAGCCATTGCGATGACTGCGAACTGCGGAATCGAATTGAGAAAAAATTGCAAGAAAATGCATAAATTGTTTAATTTGCATAATTATGTTCATTTAACGTGTCATTGCATAAATATGGTAAATGCTATACGATATGCTAAACTGGTTAAATTGCAGAAAAACTGTAAAAAGCATAAATGGTTTAATTGGATAATTATTGATGCATAATCGGTAAATGCATAACGTTTCATGTTGCATGAACTTAAGAATTGCATAAACTGATTAAATATGCAAAACTTAAAATTCAATAAATTGTTAATATTGCAAATCTAATTTGCATAAACGTTAAAATGAATAACAGTTATTTAAATGGCACAAACTGTTACTGTTGTCATAAACTGTTAATTTGCAAAAAAAACTGTAAAATGATTAATGTTAAATTTGCATAATTATATAACTGATAACTTTTAAATTCAGTAAATCCAAATGGCATATAATGTATGTTGCATAAACTGTTGAAATGCGTAAACTGGTTAAATGCGTAAATCTGGTTAAATTCCATAAAGTGGTTAATTGCATAAATTGTTTATGAGCAAAATTTTAAATTCCATAAACTGGTCCAAACTGTAGAAATTCGCTAAAATGCATGAAATAGGAAAGCTGCACAAATGGCTGAAACACAGTGGAGAGCCAGAAATCCTATTAAAATGCATTGGCTGTCGCCAACACTAATGGGGCAAGAGAAACATACACACCAATGCAAAAATTTCCAAATTCTCCCGTAGAAAAAAAAAGTGAAAATCTGCAGAGGCAATTTATTTCTCAAACCCAAAGTGCGGAACTGAACATGCACAAATTGCAGAATGCAGAAATGTGGAAAAAAAATGCGAAAAGCATGAATTGCGGAGCCCCATTATCGTCAATGAAAAATGTTGGTATATTCGTCCGATTGCGGAAATACCGTAATCGCATAATCAAATTTTAATTAGTAGGATTCTCACATGCGGAACATTTTTGATGCATAACTTGAAAGAAATTGCCAAAGCAGAAAGTGTGGAAAGTGCTGAAATTCAGGAAAAGATGGAATAATAAATAAGAATAAAATATTAAAGAACATGAAAACAAATATTGACTGCGAAAGTTCCTCAATTCAAATACTAGAAATGCAGCATGCTTCGCCATTGGATTGATGCGGAACTGCGTAATCAGATCAAAAAAGATAAATGCATAATTGGTTAATTTACATAATCTAATGTTCAAAACTGGTAAATGCCATAAATCTGAAAATCATAAACTTTCATGTTGCATAACTAAATTGCATAAAACGTTAATATTGCAAAACGTAAATGCATAAATTGTTAGTTGGCATAATCTAATTTGCATAAATTCGTAAAATCATAACCATTTAAATTGCACAAACTGTTATTTTCATAACTGTTTTAAATTGCACAAAACGTAAAATGCATTAAGGCTAATTTCTAAATTAAATAAACTTCCATTAACTGTTTAAATTTCATAATCCTAATGGCAATGAATTGTTATGTGGCATCACTGGTAAATATGCGAAACTGTTAAATTCATTAAAGTGGTTAATTTTTCAATAAATTGTTTATATTGAATAACTTTTTTAAATTCATAACTGGTCACTGTTGAAGAATCGCCTAAATTGCGGAAAATATGCAGAAGTGCACAAATGGCTGAAACACTTGAGTGCCAAAATCAATTAAATGCATTGGCGGATTCGCATACAACTAATGGTGGCAGACACAATACACACCAATGCAAAAATTTCAAATTTCCCGTAGAAAAAGACTGGAAAACTGCAGAAGGCCATTTTTCTCAAACCCACAAGTTGCGGAAGCTGAACATGCACAAATTGCAGAAATTGCAGAAATTGCGGAAAAAAATGCGGAAAAGCATGAATTTGCGGTAGCCCCATTATGCGTCAATGGGAAAAATGTTCGGTATTTCGTCCGATTGCGGAAAAACCGTAAATCGCAGAAGTCCGAAAGTAATAGCAGGATTCTCCTCAACATGCGGAACGTTTTGATGCATAACTTGCAGAAATTGCACAAAGCATGAAAGTGCTGAAAGGTGCAGAAAATCAGGAAAAATGTGCGGGAATAATAACTAGAAATGCAGCAATGGCTGCGCCATTGCGATTGACTGCGGAACTGCGGGAATCGAATGCAGAAATTGCATAAATTGCATAAATTGGTTAATTTGCATAATCTAATGTTCATTACTGGTGAATTGCATAAACTGGTAAAATGCATAACTGGATGAATGCATAAACTGGTTAAATTGCAGAAAAACTGTAAATGCATAAATTGGTTAATTTGCATATCTAATTTGCATAAACCGGTAAAATGCATGAACAGTTTAAATTGCACAAACTGTTATTTGCATAAACTGGTTAAATTACAAAAAAACGGTAAATGCATTAATTGGTTAATTTGCATAAATTATATAAACTGCATTAACTGTTTAAATTTCATAATCCTAAATGGCATAAATGTTATGTGCATAAACTGGTTAAAATGCGTAAACTGGTAAAATCGTAAGTGGTTAAATTCCATAAAGTGGTTAATTTGCATAAATTGTTTAATTGCATAAACTTTTTAAATTCCATAAACTGGTCAAACTGTTGAAATCGCCTAAATGCTGAAATTGCAGAGCTGCACAAATGGCTGAAACACATGGGAGCCAGAAATCCTATTAAAATGCATTGGCTGGATTCGCCATACACACTAATGGACAGAGACCACATACACACCAATGCAAAAATTTCAAATTCCCCGTAGAAAAAAACGGAAAACTGCAGAAGGGCATTTTTTCTCAAAACCACAAGTTGCGGAAGCTGAACATGCACAAATTGCAGAAATTGCAGAAATTGCGGAAAAAAATGCGGAAAAGCATGAATTTGCGGGAGCCCCATTATGCGTCAATGGGAAAAATGTTCGGTATTTCGTCCGATTGCGGAAAAACCGTAAATCGCAGAAGTCCGAAAAGTAATAGCAGGATTCTCCTCAACATGCGGAACGTTTTGATGCATAACTTGCAGAAATTGCACAAAGCATAAAGTGCTGAAAGGTGCAGAAAATCAGGAAAAATGTGCGGGAATAATAATAATAATAATATAATATAAAGAAACGGAAACCAATAATTGACTGCGGAAAATTCCGCAGTCCAATCAACTAGAAATGCAGCAATGGCTGCGCCATTGCGATTGACTGCGGAACTGCGGGAATCGAATGCAGAAATTGCTAAAATTGCATAAATTGGTTAATTTGCATAATCTAATGTTCATAAACTGGTAAAATCGCATAAACTGGTAAAATGCATAAATGGTAAAATGCATAAATTGGTTAATTTGCATAAACTGTTAAATTGCAGAAAAACTGTAAAATGCATAAATTGGTTAATTTGCATAATCTATTTGCATAAACCGGTAAAATGCATGAACAGTTTGAATTGCACAAACTGTTATGTTGCATAAACTGGTTTAAATTGCAAAAAAAAACGGTAAATGCATTAATTGGTTAATTGCATAAATTATATAAACTGCATTAGATGTTTAATTTCATAAATCCTAATGGCATAAATTGTTATTTGCATAAACTGGTTAAATGTGTAAACTGGTTAAAATGCGTAAACTGGTTAAATTCCATAAAGTGGTTAATTTGCATAAATTGTTTATATTGCATAAACTTTTTAAATTCCATAAACTGGTCAAACTGTTGAAATCGCCTAAATGCTGAAATTGCAGAAGCTGCACAAATGGCTGAAACACATGGAGTGCCAGAAATCCTATTAAATGCATTGGCTGGATTCGCCATACACACTAATGGTGCAGAGATCACATACACACCAATGCAAAATTTCAAATTCCTGTAGAAAAAAACTGGAAAACTGCAGAAGGCCAATTTTTTCTCAAACCCACAAGTTGCGGAAGCTGAACATGCACAAATTGCAGAAATTGCAGAAATTGCGGAAAAAAATGCGGAAAAGCATGAATTTGCGGGAGCCCCATTATGCGTCAATGGGAAAAATGTTCGGTATTTCGTCCGATTGCGGAAAAACCGTAAATCGCAGAAGTCCGAAAAGTAATAGCAGGATTCTCCTCAACATGCGGAACGTTTTGATGCATAACTTGCAGAAATTGCACAAAGCATGAAAGTGCTGAAAGGTGCAGAAAATCAGGAAAATGTGCGGGAATAATAACTAGAAATGCAGCAATGGCTGCGCCATTGCGATTGACTGCGGAACTGCGGGAATCGAATGCAGAAATTGCATAAATTGCATAAATTGGTTAATTTGCATAATCTAATGTTCATAAACTGGTGAAATTGCATAAACTGGTAAATTGCAGAAAAACTGTAAAATGCATAAATTGGTTAATTTGCATAATCTAATTTGCATAAACCGGTAAAATGCATGAACAGTTTAAATTGCACAAACTGTTATGTTGCATAAACTGGTTAAATTGCCAAAAAAAACGGTAAAATGCATTAATTGGTTAATTTGCATAAATTATATAAACTGCATTAACTGTTTAAATTTCATAAATCCTAATGGCATAAATTGTTATGTTGCATAAACTGGTTAAAATGCGTAAACTGGTTAAAATGCGTAAACTGGTTAAATTCCATAAAGTGGTTAATTTGCATAAATTGTTTATATTGCATAAACTTTTTAAATTCCATAAACTGGTCAAACTGTTGAAATCGCCTAAATGCTGAAATTGGCAGAAGCTGCACAAATGGCTGAAACACATGGAGAGCCAGAAATCCTATTAAAATGCATTGGCTGGATTCGCCATACACACTAATGGAGCAGAGACCACATACACACCAATGCAAAAATTTCAAATTCCCGTAGAAAAAAAAATGGAAAACTGCAGAAGGCCAATTTTTTCTCAAAACCCACAAGTTGCGGAAGCTGAACATGCACAAATTGCAGAAATTGCAGAAATTGCGGAAAAAAATGCGGAAAGCATGAATTTGCGGGAGCCCCATTATGCGTCAATGGGAAAAATGTGCGGTATTTCGTCCGATTGCGGAAAAACCGTAAATCGCAGAAGTCCGAAAAGTAATAGCAGGATTCTCCTCAACATGCGGAACGTTTTGATGCATAACTTGCAGAAATTGCACAAAGCATGAAAGTGCTGAAAGGTGCAGAAAATCAGGAAAATGTGCGGGAATAATAATAATAATAATAATAATAAAGAAACGAAAACCAATAATTGACTGCGGAAATTCCGCAGTCAATCAACTAGAATGCAGCAATGGCTGCGCCATTGCGATTGACTGCGGAACTGCGGGAATCGAATGCAGAAATTGCATAAATTTGCATAAATTGGTTAATTTGCATAATCTAATGTTCATAAACTGGTAAAATCGCATAAACTGGTAAAATGCATAAAATGGTAAAATGCATAAATTGGTTAATTTGCATAAACTGGTTAAATTGCAGAAAAACTGTAAAATGCATAAATTGGTTAATTTGCATAATCTAATTTGCATAAACCAGTAAAATGCATGAACAGTTTAAATTGCACAAACTGTTATGTTGCATAAACTGGTTAAATTGCAAAAAAACGGTAAAATGCATTAATTGGTTAATTTGCATAATTATATAACTGCATTAACTGTTTAAATTTCATAAATCCTAAGTGGCATAAATTGTTATGTTGCATAAACTGGTTAAATGCGTAAACTGTTAAAATGCGTAAACTGGTTAAATTCCATAAAGTGGTTAATTTGCATAAATTGTTTATATTGCATAAACTTTTTAAATTCCATAAACTGGTCAAACTGTTGAAATCACCTAAATGCTGAAATAGCAGAAGCTGCACAAATGGCTGAAACACATGGAGAGCCAGAAATCCTATTAAAATACATTGGCTGGATTCGCCATACACACTAATGGAGCAGAGACCACATACACACCAATGCAAAAATTTCAAATTCCCGTAGAAAAAAACTGGAAAACTGCAGAAGGCCAATTTTTTCTCAAATCCCACAAGTTGCGGAAGCTGAACATGCACAAGTTGCAGAAATTGCAGAATTGCGGAAAAAAATGCGGAAAAGCATGAATTTGCGGAGCCCCATTATGCGTCAATGGGAAAAATGTTCGGTATTTCGTCCGATTGCGGAAAAACCGTAAATCGCAGAAGTCCGAAAAGTAATAGCAGGATTCTCCTCAACATGCGGAACGTTTTGATGCATAACTTGCAGAAATTGCACAAAGCATGAAAGTGCTGAAAGGTGCAGAATCAGGAAAAGATGGAATATAATAATAATATAATAATATTAAAGAACATGAAAACCAATAATTGACTGCGGAAGATTCCGCAGTCAATCAATAATAATAATAAAGAAACGGAAACCAATAATTGACTGCGGAAAGTCGCAGTCAATAATAATAATAATAATAATAAGAAACGAAAACCAATAATTGACTGCGGAAAATTCCGCAGTCAATCAATAATAATAAAGAAACGGAAACCAATAATTGACTGCGGAAAATTCCGCAGTCAATCAATAATAACTAGAAATGCAGCAATGGCTGCGCCATTGCGATTGACTGCGGAACTGCGGGAATCGAATGCAGAAATTGCAGAAATTGCATAAATTGGTTAATTTGCATAATCTAATGTTCATAAACTGGTGAAATTGCATAAACTGGTAAAATTGCAGAAAAATTGTAAAATGCATAAATTGGTTAATTTGCATAATCTAATTTGCATAAACCGGTAAAATGCATGAACAGTTTAAATTGCACAAACTGTTATGTTGCATAAACTGGTTAAATTGCAAAAAAACGGTAACATGCATTAATTGGTTAATTTGCATAAATTATATAAACTGCATTAACTGTTTAAATTTCATAAATCCTAAATGGCATAAATTGTTATGTTGCATAAACTGGTTAAAATGCGTAAACTGGTTAAATGCGTAAACTGGTTAAATTCCATAAAGTGGTTAATTTGCATAAATGTTTATATTGCATAAACTTTTTAAATTCCATAAACTGGTCAAACTGTTGAAATCGCCTAAATGCTGAAATTGCAGAAGCTGCACAAATGGCTGAAAGACATGGAGCCAGAAATCCTATTAAAATGCATTGGCTGGATTCGCCATACACACTAATGGAGCAGAGACCACATACACACCAATGCAAAAATTTCAAATTCCTGTAGAAAAAAACTGGAAAACTGCAGAAGGCCAATTTTTTCTCAAATCCACAAGTTGCGGAAGCTGAACATGCACAAGTTGCAGAAATTGCAGAAATTGCGGAAAAAAATGCGGAAAAGCATGAATTTGCGGGAGCCCCATTATGCGTCAATGGGAAAAATGTGCGGTATTTCGTCCGATTGCGGAAAAACCGTAAATCGCAGAAGTCCCAAAAGTAATAGCAGGATTCTCCTCAACATGCGGAACGTTTTGATGCATAACTTGCAGAAATTGCACAAAGCATGAAAGTGCTGAAAGGTGCAGAAAATCAGGAAAAATGTGCGGGAATAATAATAATAATAATAATAATAAAGAAACGAAAACCAATAATTGACTGCGGAAAATTCCGCAGTCATCAATAAAGAAACGAAAACCAATAATTGACTGCGGAAAATTCCGCAGTCAATCAACTAGAAACGGTTGCAATGGCTGCGCCATTGCGATTGACTGCGGAACAGATCTAATGCAGAAATCTTTGAAACTCCCGAAGTCCTTGAAACTGTTGAAACCTTGAAACTGTTGAACCTTGAAACTGTTGAACCTTGAAACTGTAGAAATCTTGAAACTGTTGAAATCTTGAAACTGTTGAAACCTTGAAACTCCTGAAATCCTTGAAACTGTTGAAACCTTGAAACTGTTGAAACCTTGAAACTGTTGAAACCTTGAAACTGTTGAAACCTTGAAACTGTTGAACCTTGAAACTGTTGAAATCTTGAAACTGTTGAAACCTTGAAACTCCTGAAATCCTTGAAACTGTTGAAACCTTGAAACTGTTGAAACCTTGAAACTGTTGAAACCTTGAAACTGGTGAAATCTTGAAACTGTTGAAACCTTGAAACTGTTGAAACTTGAAACTGTTGAAACCTTGAAATCCTGAAATCCTTGAAACTGTCGAAATCCTTGAACCTGTTTAGACCTTGAAACTCCTGAAATCCTTAAGCTGTTGAAGCCTTGAAATTCCTGAAATCCTTGAAACTGTTGAAACCTTGAAACTGTTGAAGTTGTGAAATCCCTATTAAATTGTATTATACTGCTTTTATTGTGAAAATCCCTATTTAGTTGTATAATACTGCATTTATTGTGAAAATCTCCTTTTAGTTGCATAATAGTGCTTGTATTGTGAAAATCCCTATTAAGTTGCATTATATGCTTTACATGTAAAATCCCTATTAAGTTGCATTATACTGTTTTACATGTAAAAATCCCTATTAAGTTGCATTTACTGTTTTACATGTAAAATCCTATTAAGTTGCATTATACTGTTTTACATGTAAAATCCATATTAAGTTGCATTATACTGTTTTACATGTAAAAATCCCTATTAAGTTGCATTATACTGCTTTACATGTAAAATCCCTATTAAGTTGCATTATACTGTTTTACATGTAAACATCCCTATTAAGTTGCATAATACTGCTTTACATGTAAAATCCCTATTAAGTTGCATTATACTGCTTTACATGTAAAAATCCCTATTAAGTTGCATAATACTGTTTTACATGTAAAAATCCCTATTAAGTTCATAATATTGCTTTACATGTAAAAATCCCTATTAAGTTGCATTATACTGCTTTACATGTAAAAATCCCTATTAAGTTGCATTATACTGCTTTAATCCCTATTAAGTTGCATTAATACTGTTTTACATGTAAAATCCCTATGAAGTTGCATATACTGTTTTACATGTAAAAATCCCTATTAAATTGCATTATACTGTTTTACATGTAAAAATCCCTATTAAGTTGCATAATACTGTTTTACATGTAAAAATCCCTATTAAGTTGCATTATACTGCTTTACATGTAAAAATCCGTATTAAGTTGCATTATACTGTTTTACATGTAAAATCCCTATTAAGTTGCATTATACTGCTTTACATGTAAAAATCCCTATTAAGTTGCATAATAGTGTTTTACATGTAAAAATCCCTATTAAACTGCATTATACTGTTTTACATGTAAAAATCCCTATTAAACTGCATTATACTGTTTTACATGTAAAATCCCTATTAAGTTGCATTATACTGCTTTACATGTAAAAATCCCTATTAAGTTGCATTATACTGCTTTAAATCCCTATTAAGTAGCATTATACTGTTTTACATGTAAAAATCCCTATTAAGTTGCATAATACTGTTTTACATGTAAAAATCCCTATTAAACTGCATTATACTGTTTTACATGTAAAAATCCCTATTAAGTTGCATATTACATGTAAATCCTATTAGTTGCATTATACTGCTTTACATGTAAAAATCCCTATTAAGTTGGATTATACTGCTTTTATTGTGAAAATCCTCATTTAGTTGCATAATGATGCTTTTATTGTGAAAATCCCAATTTAGTTGCATTATAGTGCTTTTATTGTGAAAATCCCTATTAAGTTGTATTATACTGCTTTACATGCAAAATCCCTATTAAGTTGCATTATACTGCTTTATATGTAAATATCCCAATTAAGTTGCATTATACTGCTTTACATGCAAAAATCTCTATTAAGTTGCATTATACTGCTTTACATGTACAAATCCCTATTAAGTTGCATTATACTGCTTTACATGTAAAAATCCCTATTAAGTTGCATTATACTGCTTTATATGTAAAAATCCCTATTAAGTTGTATTATAGTGCCATTATTGTGAAAATCCCTATTAAGTTGTATTATATAGGTTTCATTGTGAACATCCCTGTTTAGTTGCATAATTGTGTTGTAATCGCAAAAAATCCCTATATTATTGCAGAAACTGTACAAACTGTTGAAATTGTGTAGTATTTGAAGCTCCTGAATCCTTGAAACTGTTGAAACCTTGAAACTGCTGAAATCCTTGAAATTCCTGAAATCCTTTAAACTATTGAAACCTTGAAACTGCTGAAGGTCAATCTCCATGGCTGACACCATGGAGATTGACTGTCCTTGAAACTGCTGAAGTCCTTGGTTTCAAACTGCTGAAGTCCTTGAAACTCCTGAAATCCTTGAAACTGTTGAAAGCTTGAAACTGCTGAAGTCCTTGAAACTGTTGAAATCCTTAAAACTGTTGAAACCTTGAAACTCCTGAACACTTGAAACTCCTGAAATCCTTGAAACTGTTGAAACCTTGAAACTCCTGAAATCCTTGAAACAGTTGAAACCTTGAAACTCCTGAAATCCTTGAACTGTTGAAACCTTGAAACTCCTGAAATCCTTGAAACTCCTGAAATCCTTGAAACTGTTGAATCCTTAAAACTGTTAAAGTCTTTGAAACTGCTGAAATGGCTTTAGCTGTAGAAATGGCTGAAAGGCTGAATGTGCCTGAAGTCCTATTAAAATGTATGGGCCTATTAAAATGAATGGCAGAATTCTCAATACAAATGAATGGCAGAATTCCCAAGCCCGTAGAAAAAAAATGGAAAACTGCAGAAGGCCGATTTTTTCTGAAACTGACAAGTTGCGGAAGCTGAACATGTACAAACTGCAGAAATTGCTGAAACTGTGGAAAAAACTGCAGAATCTGTGAATTTGCGGAAGCCCCATTATAAGTCAATGGGAAAAATCGGCCGAAGATCGGCCAATTGTGGAAGAACCGGAAATCGCTGAATTCCCAAAAGTAATAGCAATAATCTCTGAAACATGCTGAACATTTTTATGTATAACTTGTGGAAATTGCTGAAACTGTGAAAGCTGTGAAAACTGCTGAAAATCAGGAAAAAAATACTATAATAATAATAATAAAGAACATGAAAACCAATTATTGACTGCGGAAAGTTCCGCAGTCAATCAATAATAATAAGAAACGCAAACCAATAATTGACTGCGGAAAATTCCGCAGTCAATCAATAATTATTATACTAATACTACTAATAATATTTTTTTATGCGAAAATTTTTTTTTTCCATCAAATGGATGGGGCAGTCTTGAAAAGCGAGGGGCTTATACCTGCGGTCGTCAATCTGCAGTGTGAAATGTGCAGCTGCTCCGGTCTGTAGCTACACCCTGCTGGCCAGTGCCAGAAATTCCTAGGTGTTGTCATCGTCGCGTTCTTTAGTTTCAGGCTGTGCGGGCGGCATTTAAACGTACATAATGTGGCTCTAACAGCGGCGGATACGTTATTTTTGTACGTAGATTGTTAGGGTAGTCGTTTTTTTTTTTACTAGGTTACGCGATTTTGAGATTGGATAAGAAATAAGGTCGAATCGGAACCGTAAAGCTTGAGATTTAAGCTATGGAGGAGAGGAAGGAGGAGGGGGGAGCGCAGATCCAGGAGCACGGGCCTGAGCATTGGTTTTCCAAATGGGAGCGACAGTGTTTGGCCGAGGCCGATCAAGAGGAGCCCGGCGAGGAGGAAACGGAACAAAGTCAGCAGAAACTCTGGCATCTCTTCCAAAACTCCGCCACGGCAGTAGCACAACTATATAAAGGTTTGTACTAAAAATAGCCAAGTTTGAGCTAAGGCTAACTAGCATCGAGCTAAAGGCTAAGAGAAGCTAATCCTCCAAGCCAAGCCAGTGTCTGGGACAATAAATAACATTATTACTAGTGATTACATATTTTACGCATACATCTATCATGTCTATATTGGCATTTAATGATTGCTCCTTGCACGGACACATTTTTGCATATTTCTTCCAATCAAAAATCGAGTTGTTGCCCCTTGCTACTTTTAAGCAACTACATTTTAGGTCAAAATTACGTAATATTTCGTAGATTTTCCTGCAAATCACCATTACAGACATCTTGCGTTGTAATCAAATAGTCTGTTAGGCCCCGTTTTCTTTATAAATATCCATGTTGTTTCCATCTGTCATCTCACAAACGGTTGCAAAGTTAAAATTAGGATGTGATACGTGCGTAAACTTATCTTGGGGTGTATTTTTAGTGTGGAAATATTGAATCAGAATTTAAAGTACCATCTACAGCATTAAACTTGACTTGCAATTATTTGCGTAGACCCTGCTAACGTTATTGCTGGGTGGAGAGATACACACAAAGGGCACCGGATATGCTAATACCCTTTAGCACACTTCGCACATAGTTTGCATTTCACTTGAAGCCATTACTGCCCATTAATGGTTTGTGCATTAGTCTTAACAAAACCACAATGTTGTATGGTTTCAAGGTGCACTGGAAACGATAATAATAATATGCGGTGACGATATGAAAATAAACGACGACCTTTTTTTGGGGTCGGGTGCTAACTATGCTAACAGCTAGCCAACTACCGGTGTCAGCTAGTGGGACAGCTGAGCAGTGTTGCAATCACTCGTCACAATTCTGTCCGAGAAAAGATTGAAATGTACAGCCTGGAAATCTAGTTTAGTCACTGTGCATCAAGGATAGCATTGAGTCTCCGTTTCCCCTTAATGTCCTCCGTTTTTTGTACAATATGGCCCACCTAAATGCCATTTGTTCCCCCGATAACTGGTGCCAAGCTCGTCAAAATGGCGAAACCTAGGGAGGAGTTTGCCGACTAAACACACGTTCTATGGCGAAGTGGTAATATAAACAAACGATAAATACAGTCAATAAGCAACATGTCCACTCATACCAATGCTATGGACTGTGTGTTTATAAAGCATTGCTGATAAAACACTCCCCAAAATGGCGCAAGGAGTTTCGTAAACGATGTGCATACATGGTGTATTCTAAGCAGCTGCTTTTCACGATAGTTTACCCATGGGTTTGCATTGGCTGGCTGTGTGGAGGTGGGGGCGATTTCTGCTTCGAAATGTGCAATACCAATTCCTCCAAATGATATGTGTGACATTATGCAAAATATTATTGAAAGATGCCACAGTATGAAGATGATGAGCTCTTCATATGACTGAAATTGATCATTGTTTTGCTATCACTGTCTAAAAAAAAACTTTAAATGTGATAAGGTTCAGTATTAGTTATGATTTTTCTTAATTCAGTTATGTTTCTGAGTTGTTTAGGTCCTGAGTCACCATTTTGTTTGGCTTGTTTTGACACAGTGTTGATGGAAACACATTGCTTATGATTCTTGTTCACATTTACTTGGAAAGTGATGTGTTCAGTAATTGAATATGTCATTTTTTTTCTCATAGTTTGTAGCCTTGATTTGATGCTTTTCTCAGTCCTACTCCCTCTTGGTTTACTTAGCATATTTCTCTTGTTTATGTTTCTTGGCACTTCAGCTCTATCATGAAAATGAAAATACAAGCAATCAAAATGGAAGTGCTGACGGGTACTTTCCTCTTGTGACTGGTGTGTATTTATATTTAAGTTGATAGATTAATAGCAATTTTAGGTCACAGTTGGACTACCGCTTACTTGGTACAATGAAGGCAACTTATAATAAATGTCAACTTTATGTAAGCTGATAGCCTTGTAGTTAAGACATTTAAAGACATGTTATGAAATGCACATGCTGCTTGTATCAATTTAGCAGGTCATATTTCAGTCTTCTCTCGCTTGGAAAGCAAATGCATGGTTTTTGCCAGCCATGTCATGTGACAAGGACTGCCTTATAATACCTTGTTGCTAATGTAAACACATGTTTTAAAAAAGTTAAGATAAAATGCCTGCTTCTCACTCTGTCAGATGGGGCAACAAATTACTATGAACACGCAGTATACTGCACCAAATACATCTATATCTTAAAATGTTATTATAACGTTACTGCTAGATCAATAAAAAATGCTGACTATAGTTTTCATCCATCCATTTTCTTCCACTTTACTGTTGCCGGGTCTCATAAGGGGCTTCTGAACCGCTCTTTGTCTGACCCGTCACCTAGGACCTGTTTGCCATGGGAGACCCAACCAGGGGCATGAAGCCCCCGGCAACAGAGCTCCAGGATCATTCGGGGGACTATAGTTTTCATGCACCAGAAAAAGTGTGTAGTTGTTTGAAACCTTCACATATGGCAGTAATTAAGTTGCAAGAGTGTCAAGTAGGTTTGCAAAATGGAAAAAAGTTTTATTATAAATTCTTCCAAAAATATTTCTTAACACCAGTCAGAGGTCAAAACATGACTTTTCTATTGGTAATTTTGTAACTGGACTTGCCTGTTGTTTTTGCAGACCGAGTATGTCAGCAGCAAGGCCTCTCTCTCTGGGTTCCCTTTCAGAATGCAGCTACTGCTGTCACTAATCTTTACAAAGGTGAGTGTCTGCACACACAGCAGTGTTTTAGGCCTTAAGTGTGAATCATGGAGGAAACATTCAGTCACGTTGGCATGCAGAACACGCTCGGACTACACTTGTTGTCTGATTATACTTGGATTCGTCCAGATAACTGGTCAGACCACTCTTTTCTCATTCTACATGCAGCCCAGATAGCCAAATTATGGGAACATGCCCGTGATGCATTCAGGCAACGTGGGAAAAAGCATTGGCACTAAAACTTGTCACTCCACCCGCTGTGATGTTTGTCTAACATACATATTCATTGTTTTGTTAATATATTATAGCCGTCATTTCCATAATGTAATCTCTTTTTTGGGCGGGACTCGTGACTGTACTCAATCTACCCAGTCTAGTCGACGATATTTGACATTCTGTACTACGATGGCTTATTATTAGGCGAGTCTGCCTTACTCAACATGGTCAGCGTAGAGATCTAAGAATCCCTGTTAGCATATTCTCTCTCCCCTCCAGAGAGTACAGAGGCCCATCAGCGCAGCTACGACTTGGGCATCCAGATAGGCTGCCAGCGCAGGAATAAGGAGGTGATCGCCTGGGTGAAGAAACGCAGAAGAAACATCCGGCGCGAGGATCTCATCAGCTTCCTGTGTGGCAAAGTGCCGCCCCCACGGACAGCGCGCGCCCCGCCCCGGGTGTCTGTGGTCTCCGCCAACAGGCCTGCCCCGCCGGAGACGGGCAGCTCAGTGGAGACAGACCTACAGCCTTTCAGGGAGGCCATCGCGCTGCACGGTTAGTCACAGCACTCGCAATCTGCCGCCCGACGTCTGTGAGGGCAGTTTGTAGACATAAAGTCAATGGGACACTTTACACATAGCTAACACATTATAGTTTAGATTTATGCTAAAAAAAAAAAAAAGTACCTAGTTTTCCTTGGTTTGGCACCTTGTGATGTTTATTATTGATGTGGGGCACAGGAAGTGACATACAAGGGAACATGTCCACTCATACCAATGCTATAAGGGAATTTCCATGACTGTTGCGTGTAATAACTAAGTATTAATATGAAAACCTTAAAGACCTCACAAGTTTCCATGTTGCGTTTATAGGCGATCTTTTCCTCCTATTTAAAAAAAAGTTAAAAAAAAAAATACATTGTTTATGCAATTGAAATCCATTAACCGACATGCTCTTCTTTGCCTTGGCCATTAGAGATTACTAGATAGATTGATACAGAATCATTAAATGGTTCAAAGTAGCAAGTTGTAAAGGCTGAAATGATTTATTTTGTACTGAATGTGTGAAGTCCTTGAGAGTAGTAGTTACATGGTCCTTGTGCCACTGTAATAGTATAGAGGTTATTTTCTGTCTGAAAAAACCTTTCAGTGTTCCAGTCTTGCCACATATTTGGCTTCTGTTACCAGGCTGTTGCCATGCATTGACATCACTCGTATTTAGGCCTGCCACGAATCTAAAGTTTGATATATTGAGGTAGGAAACGTATCATGACAAACAATATTATTGAAGACCATATAATGCCACCGAAACTCTACGGCTTAAAAATTACAGTTAAGCTTTGTTTGAAAAGTACTTAATCTTCAAATATTCCACAATGAACATGAAATACAATGAGACACAACTTGCTTTGGGTAAAAAAAATAATTAAGGGGGGGGGGGGGGCAAAAATGTATTGTCTATCTGTCATTTATTGAATGATAGGTCGATATAGTAATTATCGTAACATTCCCTCTATACTGTAGCCATCCTGAACCCCTGAGTGAAACCTTCTTGTTGTCTTCGCAGGTCTCAGTGGTGCTATGGCCAGCATCTCGGTGCGCTCCGGGCCCCCTGGCTCCCCCACTCACCCCGCCCAGTCCCTGGGCCGGCGCAGGAACGGCCTGCATGACGTGGACCTTAACACTTTTATCGCGGAGGAGATGGCGCTCCATTTGGATTCCACTGCCAATCGCAAGCGCGGCCCCGCCCCCTGTAGTGACGTCATCACAGACTCCCCGACGCATAAACGCAACAGGATGCTCTAGACTCTCACATTAGTCCTGTGGCTGACTGGACAGCTGATGAAGACTCACGCCTTGGCCAACTGTTTGATCTTCCTCCTTTTCCACGTGGTTCAAAGATACAAATAAAGAACGCCTGACTTTACATAACGCACAGGTTTTCTCAGTCTATGCCCCGATGCATTCGAGCAGCGGAGATCTGGGCTCCCTGGCACCGGGCCCTCACAACTACCCGCTCAGTGTGGTTACTTGTTTAGCTGGAGGGGCAGCCCAGTTTCCACCAAGGAGTGTTCTCTGTCCATGTCCATGTAGCACGCCAGCCAGCCAGGCTTGTTTGACTTGAGCCTGGGCTGTAGTAACCGTGCAGGAGCTTTCAAAACACACAAACAGAGGTTGGGTTCTTCACTTTTTACGGCTGTGAAGTTACATAGAGGACAGGGAATGCAGTGTACAATTTCAAGATGCCATAAAGCTTTCATGTGCAAACATCAAATCGTACGAGGAAACCTATTTTATTGTGTAATTAAGTTGGATGTTTAGAATCTGCGATGTCAATAAAACGTCTTAAGTTATCACGGATGCTAATTGGTTTGTGGAAAAAGCTCAGAGCTCCATTGTTTGCACTTCTTTTGCACAAATTGAATAAATGTGTGCTCTTGGTTTATATAAAATAAAGGCAAAGATTGACGGAGCAAATACCAATTTCTGACTTTTTATACATTTTTCACAATGCATTCATGCATCAACACCTCAGCAGTCCTTTAGTACAAATTTCCTTGACCACTTTATTTTGTCCTAGTTACTAAAAGGGTTTCCATGAACACTAACACTGCCTACTAAATTCCCAGATGTTTTTGCTTTCTAGACAAAGATAAAGTAACGATATTTGATAACTCTTGAATACTGCAGTAACAATTTTTTACTGATATTCTACTACTATTTCAATACCGTACCATTGCATTCAATTGAGACGAATATCAATATTTTTTCTTAATTCCTACATCAGGACAAAAATGAGGCTAAAATGGAAGTAAATAAGAACAATCATGACTCAAACTGGACTTTGGCTAATTTTTAGATTCCCACTCATTTTTGTTTAGGGTGTGTTTGCATAGAAACATGTGCAAGTCTCAGTGATTTTTGCAGTATGCCGTGGCTTCTTGCGCTATAGACATCGCATCACTTCATATTGCGCTAACAACAATTTGGCGACATTTGTTTAAATCTACACTGCGTTACATGTACGATCAATGACAAGGCTATTGTAGGCCAAAGCTAGAAGGTGCATTAGCGTACTGCTTGGTGGAAACGAGGCTGTTACTTTTCAAACCACGGTGCGCTTCTTCCCTGAACCTCCCAACGCTTGTGCTGCTTCACGTGTCTCCCACATCTCGACTGCCACTGATGGACTCTGCCTTTTGCCAAGCTGCTAAACCATCTTCTGTTTTGACTGTGAATGTACACCACCAGGCCAAAAGAACACAACAAAAGATACTATCATATAGATTTTTTCTTAGCTAACAGGTAAGAGCCTCCCATGGGTTAGCAACATGATGCTAATTTTGGCTAACTTCCTGTGGTCCTAACCATAGAATTCACAGAAGCGCGGTAGCTATCCGCGCTTGTTCCCACAAATTTCTCCATCCATATAATATTGTGTTTAGTGGCCCACAAAAAGCAGAAACTGAATATTTATTGGTTTATTTTTGGATGGTGCATGTTAAACAGACCACACCGGATTGTAACCATAGGCTAATTCACATCCGTTGTCCCTCTCAAACACACTCTCATCTCATTCATCCTGGCCTATTGTACATGTTTTTAGCGGTAGGGGAGACTGGAGTACCCGGAGAAGACCTACGCCGACACAGGGAGAACATGCAAACTCCACTCAGAAAGGCCCCGTTCAGGTGGAAATCGTACCCAGGACCTTCTTGCTGTAAAGCAAGACGCTAACCTCTGCGCCACCGTGGACACATTATAGCTCAGAGGACACATTTATACTAATTTGTATCAAAAATATACCTAAATGTGGCCGATGGGTTGGCAACACCTGAAAACATCTGGATCTTTCATAATTTGAGAAATTTGATGGCTAAATGCTAATGTCGGTAGAAAAAAATACATTGAGCAGGCTAACGAACTCCGTAAAGTTTCCTGGACTAGCCAGCTTGCTAACTGTTCACATACATTAGGGTCGAACGGCACTTCTCCTTTTTATGTCTATGGACATCTATCTGGAAAAAGTATTTAGATTTATAAGTATGGTTCAGTATGGAATGTCCAGTTCATGTCATTTATAAAATTCTGTCGTGGTAGTTTCTCCTTTAACACATTTATAGAGTATGGTTAGTGGCCACTAGACATACATCGGACCCAACAACTGACATTGAATCGATGTGGTTGGCTGAAAAAAAATCGGGATTAATTGTAATTTGTGACGTTTGATGGCAAATGCTAACGGCTGTTGGAACAGGCTACAGCATTTTTGAAACATTTCTTGAGTAGCTGTCTTGTAATGGAAGCTCAGGACATCCATTAGGATCAAATGCTCCTTTTGATTTCTGTGGTTTGTTCTTATCGGGAGTTAGCCATGTGTCACTGAAATAAATATATATAAACAGTACAAAGCAGAAAACATGCAGACATTGGATAATTACTTCCACCATGTTGGAACCTTTCCGTTGAATATAATATATTTCAATTGATAGGCCTATAGATGTCTCTGTGTTTATATTGCTGTTTTAATCTCGATACTAAAGGCTAACACGAATTTGATGCTAACAAATGTCAAAATAGCACTCCAATCTGATTTAACTCCTTGAAAACACATGTCTTGACTTTTATTTGAATGTTTTAGTGTTTTAAAAAATGGGGACGGGAAACAGTGGGGACGCCCCGGGAAGTTAGTCACAACATCCCACAATGTTGCATAGTGCCATGGATCTATTAGAGCTGATTACTGTGTGTAATGTTAGCTATGTGCCCAAAGGGTTCATTTCGTCAATGAAATATTTTTACTGGCTAAAATGAAATCAAATATAAATGAGTAGGACAAACAATAGGTAACCCTTCAAATATTTTTTTGGGCAGGCTAAAAATGAGTGAAAATGTATATAGAACAGATTCGGAATTAGATTAAAGCGCTTGAAGGAACTGTTCAAACATATTTTGTTACTTAGATAAATGTCAAGTAAAAAGTGGAGCCAGTATCGCCGATAATGATTCCAATTCGCTTGGATGTCAACATAGTCTACTGCCTCCTGTTACAGTAATTGTTTGGAGTTCAAACTCACTATTTTGTATTAAATGTTGCTGGAGTGCAAAGCATTCTATTGTTGTGTAAGCTGAGATTTATTTTCTGAAATGTCTCATGTCATATTGGTAAAAGCCATATTTATTTATATCTTATTGTATTGTATCAAATTGAGTCAAAAATCAAGATTGAACAACAGTAGAAGGAAACATTTATTTTTATATGCTTAATTTTTTAGTAATTTGCTTTCCAATCAGAGGCTCTTACCTAAAAGCATGTTAAATCACATTTATTTTTTCCTTTTTGGCCAGATGGTGTACATGTGTGTGTCTGTGGATGAGTGGGGCGTTTGGAGCCTCTTTGTCAAAAATCTTTTTTTTAAATGTTTTTGATTTACTATCCCCATTTTACTTTTGTTGTACAGGGCTGCACAATATGAGCAAAATAGGAGCCCAAAAACCAACAACTAAAAACATGGAGATCATGTATACATTTCATAGAAAGTTGTAAATCCAATGCTTTATTTACTATTACTTTCAAAAATGCAATGCAAAGTGTGGATATTGTATTTATGTATTGTGACATATTGTGCAGCCCTGTTTGTACCAATGTTTTATTTCAAAGCAGGATTTTGTATCAAAACTTACCTGACTAACACTAGTGATGTATCCTAACAAAGTGTTGTTTTTTTTCACGCAAAACTTTTTTTCCCCCCATCATTATTTGACAAAGCGTTACGCTGCAGTTCAGTAGGGCATGGTTTGGAACAGTTTTTGTTCACAAAATAGCAATGCAAAAAAAAACAACAGTAAATATTATTTGGCAGAGAGTTAAGATGCACTATTGACCCATCCTAAAATGCCAAAGGGTCTCACCTGCAAATCTTTATCATGAAGTACCTAGCTAGAGGTTGTGATTGAGGCCAAAATAGTTTTTTATGCCCACCTACAATAGGGTTGACAGTTCAAACCTCACCCAAAACACGTACGGCGATTGCCTCACCTTGCCCCATTTCTGTCACAAAAGGAAGGTTCATCATGACAACAGGAAGAAAAGAAAACATTTGTTAAAAATATTATAATTATATTATATTAATATAACATTATAAAGAATAGACCATGCTACCACATTTACAGTACAGTACGCAGTGGTGGTCCAAGTTTATTTAATTACTTGAGTATATGTTTGACACTTCGGGTCAGTTGTTGAATCAAATGATCAGCGAAGCAAAAATATTAATTTATTGCAAGGCAAGTTTATTTGTAGAGCTCAATTCATACACAAGGCAATTCAAAGTGTTTCAGAGTTGCATAAAATTACAAGAAAGCAGATAAAATCAATAAAACATCAACATAAAAATGAATTGATTGGATTGATAGTTTTTATTTCGAGCTACACAACACAGGCACAAATTCATTATAGTAAAAGGCAAGAGTGTAGAGAAAATACTTTCAGTTGTCATATGCACGGGTAAAAATAACTTTTCAGCCTGGATTTGAACATTGTCATAGTTGAGGCCTGTCTCACATCCTCATGAAGACTGTTCAAGATTTTAGCTGCATAAAGTTCTCAAGGCCCGGAGATAGTTCATAGGGCTCTAACATGTCATTGCTTTAGATAATTAATAAAAGTAGAAAGTACAAATCATTTTAAATTAGGGGAATGAATTATACCTTGTGACCGTAATAAGACAATAAGATGGGGACAAAACATCTTCCTTGTGGTGAGCCAGTGGCATGAACAGTACGTCTGAGCACACCGTTACCTACTGTTCTGGTGTGTAGGCTTGTAAATGGCACAAAACACTCTGCCATCTTTAACTATTTACTTTGGAACCTTTATAAAATAGTAAAAAGTTTTAACATTTCAAATACAGTGGAGTGAAAGTAAGTTCTCTACAAGTACTGCTATTAGTTTTGGCCGAATATGCTTGTCATTGTAAAATTGTCATATTTCGAAATGACAGTGCGTGCCCTTTTTTTTTTTCTTTGAAATTTGATCTTTACCTTAATCATCTTTTTTTGCGATGCCATACTGACTTTGAACCAAACTGCACTGTTTTGCTTTGTTTTTATCAACTTTAGTTAAAATAAATCTTCATTTTAATATCTAATGCTTTCCCGTAATTCCAGAAACACTGCTTGTATCAACTCATTGTTTTCGGCCTGTCTGCTAATTTAAATCCATACATATATTCCCCCCTTTATTTCTCTTGTTTGCATTTCTCTTCTCTATAATTGATACTTGAAGAAGTTGGATGGAACCTATTCATGGGTCTCTCGAGTGATGAAAATGTCAGACTTTTTCCATAGCAATTAACAATCCGAGACAAAACCGGTCTTAAAGAAATGGCGTCCATACCAGAGTTTGGGATCGAGTGATGTAAATTGGACTTTCAAGAAATCTGCCATTTCGCGAACATTGTCCATAGATCCCTGTTTCCAGAATTCTTAGCGGTTTGGATGACGCAATCCTGAGCTCTTTGGGAAAAGGTCATGTGACTGAAACCCATGGATAGTATTGTGTTCTGTCTGGCTCTCCCGGACAAAGACTTCTCTGTATGCGCCTGTGTTCTCTTGTCCTGTACACCGGCAACACGCCATTTCCACGCGGCAAGTTTCGGCGACGTGTGCGTGTGGAACGTGTAAATAGAACCCTGAGCTGGTGCCGTCTCCTGTGGTACATAGTGTAAAAAAAAAAAAAGACGTGCGACTCCTTGTACAATCTGACATTAAAAACAATGCAAACGATTGTCTCTCCTGTCTTTTGTTTGTGTCCAACTGGTTGTAACTAGCTGTTCTGATGGGGCTGCTGCGGTTGGTTATTCCATCAATGGATTTATTTTTCTCTGATGGCACGGGCATATTCCAAGATGGCGATACCAGGATGGCTCACATTGTGCAAGAGTAGTTCAGGGAGCATGAGACGAATTGGCCACCGCAGAGTCCAATGGTTTGTTCCATTTGTTTGTTGTAAGTCGCAATTTCCGATTTTCCAGTGAAAAATATAAACTGGCACGTCCACCCCTGAAGTTGGATTTCCCACTAGGAAAGTCGGACCATCCTCATAACCCCCGAGTTGGAGAAACAACATGGTGACGAGCTGTGCTAGCAGTAAATAAAAACCCAGGACAACAGTATTTTTACATTTCTTGTGTTCTCAATTTTTTAGTTGTCCTCTACTGCCTCCTGCTGTTTGTCACTGAGCTCCAGCACTGGAGTTGAGCCTCTACGGTTATAAATTTACTGGTTACTTTGAATGTTGCTAACGTCCACCATGGGCTTACTGGTGCCATGCCATTGGTTCGACAACCCATTAGTCTGACGTCTCATTATTCTTAAAATTTACCATTTAGCAGAGGTGCCATTAGTCCGACATCTCTAACCCAGTTGTGTTGTGGATTAGAGAGCCATATACAACCACTGGCCCAAACCTTAAGGTCAGTGGACTCTTGCCTTGCCTGGCTCACATTAACTACGGTACGGGTTCGGTCCGGGTTCGGTCCTGATCCGGTCCGGGTTTGCCCCAAACTACCACTCACAGTGAGTCCGGCTGATACTGTGGCCTGCTCCGCCAGCTCCAGCGCCAGATGCTGCGCCAGGCACAGAAACGGCCCTCGCGAGAACAGAAGTGCACGTGAGTTTCGCTCTTGGTGCGAGTTTACGTGATAAAAAGCCCCAGTTTTTGTAAACAAAAGCCGTATTTGCCAGTAAAACGACTCTCCCCAGTGAAGTGGATGCTTTAAACACACTAGTGCCCCTGTGTCACTGGTAATGGAGAAATGTTTACATTTCCGACGTTACACGCGTGTACAGGCGGTAAACGAGACCAAATAAGTAGTAAGCGGACAGATTTTATTTTGAAATACACCAGATCTTCTTTTCTCACGAGACCTGACTTCCTGTTTGGCTCGTGTTTTCCGTCTGCTTGATCCGTTGGGGCTCCGGTGTCCGGCAAAAATAGACTTCTTGCGGATTCTTTCCGTAGCCGCCGGAAGGCCGCCGGATGGCCTCGGTAGCCGGACCCGGACTTCGCGGAGCAGTGTGAGTGTGCAACATTGGTTTTAATGACTTTCTAAGTTCGCGGACGCCGCACCGGACCTTAACCGGATTTAATGTGAGCCGGGGGTTAGCCATCCGTAAACTCCGGTCAATTATCATTTCCCTACATGTACGTCTGGGTCTGATCTCAGTGGCTGCGTTACATCGGTTTAATTTCAACCTACCATTCAGCGAGTGGGGGAGGCGGGTGTTGTAGGTGACGTCAAGCATTTGCGCCGCATTTGCAGGGTGTAGTTCGGTAATGGCGGCGGATACGAAAGTAATGGAAGCTCTTCAATCCCTTCTGGCTCGGCTCCCAACTATCCAGAAATTAAAATTTAAGCCTTGGAATGCTCCCAAGAGTTATGATACAGTAGCTGCTTCATTCACTCTGGCGCATTACATACGTCACGACCAAATGCTAGAGAAAATCTGATCCAATCGTTTCAAAGGAGTTCACCCCTTCCACCTGACAACGGAGCTCAACTATGAAGATCCAGACCCTTGTAGGAAACGAAATGAGTACGAGGGTATGGTAAAACCAGGCTAACTCTTGCCTGAACCCTAATTTTATTTTTCAACCCCTACTTAATAGGACATTTTCGGAATAATGAGACGTCGGACAAATGGGCCGACCCCGGGCTTACTGCACTCTGTAAATGATTTAGTAGATGATCAATCTAACCACACTGTTTGGGATTTTAAAATCCTTTAATTAGGGCTATATTTTGTCTGAATTTTTACCAGCTTTGTTGCTCAAATTCTTTGTATTTGTTTCACTGTCATTAAAACTTCCGACTTGACGACTGGAACACTGAAAGAAAAAAAAGCTTTCTGAGTTCCGACCTCTCAGGAAAATTGAATGCAGAATAAACCCTATTGAGAATCTTTGGGCTGTGCTGGACAAGGCTTTGCACGGTGGTCTTGGTGAAAAAGTAAGATCATGACCAAAAAAATTCACCTCAATAGTTACAGTACGCATTGTCTGTGGCATTATTTCAATAAGCTTCTGCAACGTTTCTTGATCATCATAATATTGTTTTCTATCAATCGCAGACCTCCGTATTGTGATTGTATTGGCCGCACATTTTCTAATCTTGTAAGGCTAAATGTTACTGATGACATTTTGATAACTGATGACATTTTATACTTTACTAATCAAAGCTATCAGCTGTAGAATTTATGGACATATTTATTGAAGTACAGCACTTGAACACATGAGGGCGACATACTACACAAGATGGTGCATATTGTTTATGTTCAGAGATAGTACGGTCCAATGCCACACGGCATGAAAGCAGTGGTTGCAAACAGCGATTTTCTTGCACATATCATTTAATTGAGCTAAAATCACATTTTGAACATTCTTAAATGCACAGTGTTAACATCTACTGTATGGTTCTAAGATATGTACTTTAATTTTCCTATGTTTTTGTACTCTTTCAGTTAGTCCATGGTTTAGTCCTACTTTAGACCTGATCCAGAATGAAATACTGAAAAATGAATACTGTCAATATTCTTACTTGATTAGAACAACTCTTCACACCGTGAGTACATCTGTAAGTGACTGAAGCTGTATATATATTTTCAAATTTGTGTTTTTGTGTGATATATTCTTCAGAAATGTTTCTATTATCCACTGCCGTTGTGCTTTCTTCGGAAAAATCAAGATTTTCCACATTATTGGATGTTCTATTTGTTGAATTACGACTCACACAACATACATTTGAAAATGTGTTTTCGCATTTGGAATTTCATTAGTTTAGTCATCTGAAGACTCATCTAGGGTTATTTTCCATGTTCGCTCAGTTTGACTTTGTTTTCAAAGTGCATACGACACATGACAAAATGCAGAAACTAGTTAGCACAATTATACTTACTCAAATATGTTCCTAGTTTCACCTTTCTTTTTTCAATAAAACCGTCCGACAGCTACACGCTCTTTGCTATTATGCCATCTCCTTATGATTATGTGTAAAAAGACTTTTTTTGTCTTGAACAGATCATGTTTTGTGTGTGTGTGTTATGAGACCAACTTGATTTCAAACAGTCATGTCATTAGTATTTCGCTAAATAGACCAAACCTAAACCTTATCCAAACCTTAACCTTAATTGTTTTCCTGTTTCTAAACCATGGTGTTTTCCAACTCCTGGCCCTAATCTTCACCAGTTCGATATTGTCCACATCAAACACATGTGACGGTAAAATGCGCTGTGACTCTGCATGCCACTCCTGTGGACCAACCTGACCAGCAAGTTTTTATAGTTAGAGGAAACCAGAGTACCAGGGGGAAACCTGGCTGGGTGCCTTCAGTCTCTGCTGCAACGGTGCACCGCCTCCTGGGTTTGTCTGTGTTTCAGAGCATGGTGTTCTGCACTGGTCAGCTCCACCCAGGCCTCGACTGGCCATATATTTTACCGGGCATTTGACCGGTGGGCCGGTACCACAATGGGCCGGTGCGTTAAGATTTTATTTTTTTATTTTCTGCGCAGCCCGTGCTTTCCGGAATGGAATCATCCAATGGCCCATCAGTGGCACATGTTTGTTTGTTTATTGTTTATTGGTTTATTTGGTAGGGACAGTGCAAGTTAATGAACAAGCCACACCGGATTGTAGCCTTGGGCTAATTTCCATCCGTTGCCCCCTATGCGCACTCTCAAACACACTCACATTCATCCTGGCCTATTGTACATGTTTTTAGTGGTAGGGGAAACCGGAGTACCCGGAGGAAACCTACGCAGACACGGGGAGAACATGCAAACTCCACACAGAAAGGCCCCGGCCTTGGTGGGAATCGAACCTGGACCTTCTAGCTGTGAAGCACAAGCGCTAACCACTGTACTACCGTGCCGCTAGCGTGACCAGATGTCCCGTACTGTGCGGGAACTGCACAGCATTTCCAACTCATCACGCAAATTGTCCCGCATTCAACTCTGCTGCTGCTCAAACTTTATTTTCCTCCTCAGACGCGGATCGGCAGGATCCTCCGCGTCTGTGTCATTTTATCCCCTCTCGCACGCGTCTCCGCAGCAGACTGGGACAGCTAATACACTCAAAAAAATAACTCTTTGAATGAACGTAAAAAAATCATGGACAGTATTTCCACATGATTAAATGGCTTTCTTTCAGCATGAAGCAATTGTGTTCGTCCAATGTGATGCACTTGAGTAGGTTCAACGCCATATATTAGGGTTGATTGAACTTATTTACTAGGTTTGGGTCAGACACCGTGAGTGACAGTAACATGACGCTAGATAGTGAGCCCTTTATTTTCACTAAAAAGGCTAAGGCCTCATTGCTCTTCAGTCACAGACTGAGAAGTGAAGAAGGAAGTCATGGAGCTTCTGCTTTAGTCAGAACTTTCATACTTCTGTGTGACGTAAGAATGAATGATTGAATTTCAAGTATTCCTTTGTGATGTATGTGTGGAAAATTCTGTATATATTTTATATGACTTTATTATTCTCATTCTTAAAACAAACACCTTGTCACTTGTATCTGCTGTAGAGTAAAGTCTGTCCCAGTTCCTGAGTCGTGGTGCAGCAGGACTGTTACAGAAGAAGCTCATAAGGTTCTTCTCTTCAACAGTTACTATAGTAACTACTTTCTTCAAAGTCAAAGTAGATCTACCACAGTCCTGTCTACATCTGTCATGGTCCACCATGACCCACCTTGACTCAGAGGAACCGGGACACACATGACTCACACATCAGATACAAATGACACGTGTTTTTTTTTTTTTAGAGTAATTAATAATTAGTTAATACGTAATATTCTAATCATATAAATTCAGGATATATTAACCTTTATATGCATGGATCAGGTGTGCGCTCTTTGTAATTGTAGCAATAATTGTCCATATATTTTGTGATTTTACTACATATGTAACATGTTTGAGTCAAAATATGACTGAACTTCTATATGCAGCAGAAGTTTGAAGTTCTGTCTAAAGCAGACTCTCCATGACTTCCTTCTTCACCTGTCGGTCTGTGACAGACTGAAGTACATGTTCTCTGGCTTTTTGTTGAAAATAAAGGCCACATTGTATTTAGCCTCATAATATTGTCACTCATGGTGTCTGACTTAAAGTCTAACTCTGAAGAAAGTCAAATCACGTTTCCACTGACAAAGTTGGAAGGGCGCCCCCTTGTGTCCAATTGCGTCCAACTGCCCGGACCTAACTGGCACCCGATCAATCCTAATATTTTGCGTTGAACCTACTCAAGTGCATCACGTTGGACTAATACAATTGTTTAATGCTGAAAGAAAGCCATTTTATCATGTGGAAATACTTTCCATGATTTTTTTACGTTCATTCAAAGAGTTATGTCTGATTTCATTCATCCCATCATGATTTAATCATGTTCATCTTGGAAACGTGAAATTATTGCTTCCATAATACATGTTACAATTTAGTTAATGTAACAGCCCCCTAGTTTACTTATTTTGAGTGTAGCGCCGCGTTTTGACGTGTTAGGTTGTCTCTGATTGGATATTCTACTCTAAAGCCCGCCTCTCACTCGCTCGTGCTCAGGTGCAGACGCAGCAGCAGATTCCAATGAGAACTCCGCGAGAGATCAAGACCTGACTATGATGGGGAACTTTGTTTCTCCGTGTTGTACAAATATAATGGAGTTATTGAACTGATGGCTGATGAATGTCTGCTTAGTTTAAAGTAGAACAGTTCAGTCTGGCTTTAGAGTCATTGTGTAGTTGTCACTGCAGTGACTTGAGCTGCTACAGAGACACTTGAGCTCAATGACGCTATAAACAGTTTGATGTCTCTGTTGCAGTTAAACAAAATTCAGTATTTTATACTTTGCTGCAGACTGTTACTGTAGGCTACACGTCTCCTTCACTGAATTATAAGCGATTATTGCTCTGCTAATGTTTGCACAGTGGGTATTTATTATTGGGAATATTCACCATTTATGCACTTTCATAACAAATGAAAGTGAATGATCAACTGATTTATATTGCCCATGTGATTAAAATAGGTTAATTTAAAATAATGATAATGTTTCAATTGAGTGTAATATTACGTCTTTAAAACTGTCCCTCATTGTCCTGCTTTGTCCCTCTTTAAAGTACTTCAGCCCCCCCCCGCTCCCCGCTATGGGTGGGCTGGTCCGAACCAAAAAATGCCAGGGCCGAATTATTGTCCCAGTCCGGCCCTGGCTCCACCTCCACCTTCCTCTTCCTCCTGCGCAGTTTCCTCCGCAGTCTTTCACCATCTTCTAGGAAGAGCTTAGCAGATGAATATAACTATGAGCTTAACTGTGAGTTATGTCCGGATACCTCCTGTATAGCTCATCTTGTGATGCCTCCACTGTGCTGCAGGTGTAGGGGGCTTGGTGCCTCTTCGGTGTTTCAGAAGAAGAAATTCATAGGTCTCAAATGTCTTTAGCTCATAAGCTAGCTGGGTCCTTCATGGCTAGTACGGACTCTCTGCAGTAAAAAAAATAAAATAAAATCCACTGAACCTCCAACAAAACACAGCAAAGATGTTCAAAAGTATCCAGTAAAACAATGTGGAACACAGAAACTAATGCAGTTCGCAGAAAAAAGGCAAAAAACGGCGCTGTACCAAGAGAGAGGGAAGTTGCCTCTTGTTTACACGTCACCATATCCGCAGTAGTTTGACAAAGTATCCGTACCCCTTTAACTTTTCAACATTTTGCCACGCTATGGTCCACAAACATAAATATATTTAGTTGAAATTTTACGGGAAAGACACACTAAGTGACACACAATCGTGAAGTGAAATGAAATTTATAGCTACATGATTTAGAATTTTTATTTATGAATAAAATCTGAAAAGTGGAATGTGCAGTATCTATATCCCTTTCCTTTTAGTGCAACCAATTGCCTGATGATTTCTGAATGATCACATGTTGAACCAGTGACTAAATAAAGTCTACCTGTGTGTAATCTAATGTCATTTCAAATAAAGCTGATCTGTGATGGTCTCAGAGGTTTGTTAAGAGACTATTATTATTAATAATAATAATAATAATAATAATAATAATAATAATAATAATAATAATAATAATAATGCATCGGTTTTATATAGCGCTTTTTTGGACACTCAAAGACGCTTTACATTGCACTATTCATTCACTCCATACTTGATGGTGGTAAGCTACTATTGTAGCCACAGCTGCCCTGGGGTAAACTGACGGAAGCGAGGCAACCAGTCTGCGCCATCGGCCCCTCCGACCACCACCAACCACTCACTCACTCACTACATTCGCCAGGCTTCCTGGTGTTACCAAACGGTCTCCCATCCAAGTACCGACAAGGCCCTTCCCTGCTTAGCTTAAAAGAAAACCATAAGAAGTCCTGTTTTCTGTTTGCCAGAAGCCACATGGGGGATACAGCAAACACGAGGAAGAAGGTGCTTTGGTCAGATGAGACCAAAATTGAACTTTTTGGCCTAAATGCAAAACGCTATGTTTGGTGTAAAAGTAACACTGCACATCACCCTGAAAACACCATCCTCACTGTCAAACAAGGTGGTGGTGCTTTTCTTCAGCAGGGACAGGGAAGATGGTTCGAGTTGATGGGAAGATGGATGGGTCCGAATCATTGGCGTAGCCACGGGTGTGCCAGGGTGTGCCAGTGCCACCCACAGAGCCAGCTGGCACACCCAAAAAACTGAATGCATTTTTTTTTTTTTTTTTACATATAACGTAAATCCTCTAATGGCCTGTATTCCATGTAGCTGGCGGAGGCAAATAAAAGCCGGTCTCTAAAACAGGCCGGGGCTATTATTAGAAACTATAGCAGTAGAAATATTTCCCATGTTCGGAATTTGTCTTACTCATGTAAACGATAACTCACGTGCAGGATGTAAACAAACGGGAACCAGGGCCGAGAGAGGGAACGCTGCGGCGGAGCGGAGCTGATCCAAGCGTAACTTTGAGACAGATTTAGCCACTTTTCAAACCTTCTGTGACTATAAACAGGGCAAGCAACAAATGTTGTGTGACCCTCCAGGGTTTTAATAAAGTCCTCAAAGCTCATCCAGCGGCTCCGTGTGCAGGTAAGTTCCACACCTCAAAGTAACTCCTCCGATCGGCGCGAGCGCCTCGTCTTCTCTCGGCTCTGTTTTATGATCGATCACAAACACAAACGCTCCGTCTAAACTCGCCTTTACGCCAGATAACAACAAATAATCCGGTCCGCGGTAAAAAAAAAAAAAAGAAAAAAAAGAAAGAGAAACCTGGCGTGACATTGATGTCAATGTTCCGCTAACAGCAGCGAAACGCTTCCTGTTGTCCCTACAAAATAAAAAGCGTCAATGTTCCAGCCGCTGGGAGAGTGTTTGCAAGGTTAATTAATAAATGAACCTAATATTTTAGGTTCAAAGGACAAAAATCTCGTTTTTATTCATTCTACTGGTCGTCCGTTTTGCTCAAATAAAAATAAAGGCCTGTCTCTAATTTTGGCCTGGTTCCAATAAAGGCCTGGTCCTCCATGTGCTTGAGTAAATAAAGGCCCCGGCCTATATTAGAGGACTTACGGTATGTAGCTTTTCCTAACATGTGTGATAACCAGTCGATCAATTTGTAAAAATTGCCACCAGGCGATGCGTTGCGACACCTGCACTGGGCATGTTAACTCGATCAATCAATAAAAAAGTGTTATCAGGCGAAGGGGGTTGTGACACCTGCACCTGGCAACCAACCTAATGACCTGACTGTGACCCTCCCGCACAGCGAGCACTGCAGGAGCGATAAAAGTGTTAGTAGCCTAGCTACTACTTGCAGACAAACTGGACTCTGACGAAATAATAAACCTATTCAAGGCCAAGCCACGGCGCCTTGCCTTGTGAAGCTGCTGAAGGTGGGAAGTTCAGATGCTTAAATAATACATGTGATAGTGTGAGTAAGAAATAAATAGGATAAGATAAACAGGTTTACTTATAAATATGACAGGAAATACATGTGAAAAGTGTTAACAACTCATTTAAATCACGTTAAAAACATGTGTTTAAAGGTTGAAAAGTTATTATGATGTATTTCAGAAGTTGAGAATGTGTTTGATTATACAAGTTAATGCCAGCCATTGATTTTGAATATGTAAGTCGGAATTTATTAGTTTTGCCTGCAGGCCTGTAGGGGGAGCCCTTGCCACTCTGCTTTAAGCAAATTATGAAACTGGCAACATTTCCCCCGTCAGAGGGGCATTACATGTACACAGTAAGAAAAAAAAGTTCTATTTGTTGAGAATAAATTTGGCACACCCAGTGTTTGCTGGTGCACACCCAGTGTCTTTTTTCTGGCTACGCCACTGGTCCGAATACAGGGCAATCTTTGATGAAAACATGTTGGAGTCTGCAAAAGACTTGAAACTGGGGCGGAGGTTCACCTTCCAGCAGGACAACGACCCTAAACATAAAGCCAAGGCAACAATGGAGTGGTTGAAAACAAAAACATAGCCATGTGTTAGAATGGCCAAGTCAAAGTCCAGACCTAAATCCAATCGAGAATCTGTGGAAAGACCTGAAAACTGCGGTTCACAAGCACGGTCCATCTAATCTAACTGAGCTTGAGCTGTTTTGCAAAGAAGAATGGGCAAAAAATCCAGTCTCAAAATGTGCAGGACTGGTGGAGACAAACCCCAACAGACTTTTAGCTGTAACTGCAGCAAAAGGCAGTTTCACAAAGTATTAGCTCAAGGGGTATAGATACTTTTGCAAACCCACCTTTTCAGTTTTTTATTTATAAAAAAAAGTTCAAAATCATGCATACATTTCATTTCACTTCACGATTGTGTGCCACTTAGTGTGTGTCTGTCACGTAAAATTTCATTGATATATGTTTGTGGACCATAGCGTGGCAAAGGAAAGGACTTTTCAGCCGTAAGACCAATAACGCAGGTGTGTGATTTCATTCTATTCACTTTAGTTTAGTTTATTCATTTGAAGGACAATGTGCAGTTGCATTAAAAAGATGGCTGCACCAGATTTAGCACTATGCTAATTCCATCTGTAGTCCTACACAATTAAAATTACATAACACAAGGCAATTTACAAATACAGGTGCAATGACGTCAAGTTACAATGTCGTAAAGTGCAGAAATATATGATCACTTCCAAATCGGCTACTTTTTAAGTGATACCGGGTAAAAAAAACAAGTATTGATACTAATTTGCATATGTAAATTAGAAGGCACATCAGCAATTATGAACACCAAGTATTGGACTGACCCATCCACAGATAACCAAAGTAGCATTATTTAATTTACATGTTAATGGTCAATTGTGCGGCAGTAACCATCTTGATTTAAATGTCTCAAAAACCAAGTACACGGTTATTATTTTAGACGCAGCACAGCGGTGGAGAAGTACAGATATCTCGGTACTTGGATTGACAGCAAGTTGTGGTTTGACATACAGACTCGGTCAGCAGAGAATCTAAAACTGAACTCTTTTAATGTAAATAAAGGATCCTCTGCAACTTTTACTGCTGTTTCATAGAGAGCCTCTTCACTTTTTCATTTGTTTGCTGGTTCAAGGGTTTGTCTGTGAGAGATAAAAACAAACTGCAAAACATTGTCATAACCTGCTCTAGAATCATTGGAGTTAAACAAAGAGACCTACAGTCTGTATGGGAGGAGCAGGCGCTAAAGACGCTAAACGTATCTTGGGTCAGCCTCTCCGGCTCTGCACTCAGAGTTTTTGCTCTTACCTTCTGGACGTCGTTTTTTTGTACCCTTCTCGGAAAACGCCCAGCCCGATCCTGTCAGACTTTGGAAGCTAAGGAAGGGCCTGGCTGGCTCTTGGATGGAAGACCGTTTGGGAACACCAGGAAGCCTGGTGAATATAGTGTGTGAGTGAGTGGTTGGTGATGGTCGCTGATGGTGCAGACTGGTTGTCTCGCTACCATCACCGAGTATGGACTGATTGAATAATGCACGAAATTGTAAGGCGACTTTGAGTGTTTGGAAAAGTGCTGTATAAGACTATCCATCCATCCATCCATCCATCCATTTTCTTCCGCCGGGTCACGGAGGCAGCAGTCTCAGCAGAGATGCCCAGTTTTCCCGATGTATAAGACTAATGCATTATAATTCTCTGAAAACGAATTGTTTCTCCAACTCTTTCTGTCACTGAACTGTTGAATTCTGAAGGGAATGCGTTCATTAAGTAACACAGATGATCTATTTATATTATTGTCCTTGAAATATAGTTTATTTTGATCCTCTACTTTCATCTGAACTGTTGGGACTGACACACAGTGACTGTTTGCGATGTGTTTGTGAAATGTTCTGAGGGTTGCTACAAATGAATTGCCCTTTGGGATCAATAAAGTTTTCTGAATCTGAATATAAAATAACCAGTTTTAGAATTATATATTGACTGAAATGCATTCACCTACAGTTGTGCTCAACAGTTTACATATGCTGGCAGAATTATTATCATATATATATATATTTTGACAATTTTTCAGTGAATATGAATGATAACACAAAAAGGTTTGTCACTCATTGTTAGTATTTGTCCAAAGCCATTTATGGTCAAACAACTGAGTTTGCTCTTTTTAAATCATAATGACAAAGAAACTACAAAAATGACCCTGATAAAAAGTTTACATACTCCAGTTCTTAATACTGCATTGCCCCGTTTAACATCAATGACAGCTTGGATTCTTTTGTGGTAGTTGTGGATGGGCCTCTTTTACTTTCCTCATGACTCAGAAACTAGAAACGTCAGTGCAGCTCTGGATCACAGATGCAAGGGTCTGTCAGGAGCCAAAAAAAAATCACTGACCTTTTATACAAATGCGATAATTACAAACACAGGTCACAGGTGAGGATGCTTACCTTTAGCAGCCATTCAGACCCGTTTGTGTCGACTCGTGTGCATATTATCAGGCCAAGGGTAGGTTAACTTCTGATCAGGGTCATTTTGGTAGTTTCTTGTATCATTATGACTGAAAAACTCAGTTGTTTGACCAATAAATGGCCTCACACAACCACTAACTACGAGTGAAAAAAATTAATAATTGTGTTATATTTCATATTCTTTCAAATCTAACACAACTGTAACACAAAGTATCGGTATTGGCACAAAAAAAATGCGATATTTCCCAACACAAAAAAGTCAGAATTAAGCATTGTCGTCGTGGAACAAGCCGATTTCCGCATCACGCCGCGCCCCCTTTAGGCGTGTCCCTCTGGGGTTGCTGTAGTTTTGATTCTTGTCTCTATAACATGACTGCGGCTGCGACCTGTGTACTTGCCCCGTATTCCCCTCAGAGGCGACGGGGCGGGGGGGTTGGGGGGAGAGTGAGCTGTCCATCACGGCTGCAGCCTGCCGCCGGGCTAAACGCTGTCATCATAAAGGGGGAGCCGGTCGGCGGGTCATCGCGAGCATTTGACCCCGGCAGAAACCCGTCAGGAAGAGCAGCGTAATCGTTTTGATCCGGCCGACCAAGCCATCCATCACGGCGGGAGGACAAGGATGTGTCGCGGTTTACCAGACCAGCACAGTGATTTATGAGCAAATATGTGGGGTTTAGAACAGTTTCATAGAGAGGAGGGAGTAGGTACCGAAAGGAGACAGAGGAGAGACGCTGAAGGTGGACAGGGAACTATAGAGATACCCATTAACCTCTTGCCTTAACCGGTCATTGGCACATTACAACATTGAGCAGACACGATCCCCACACAGGCCAAAGGGAGACAAAAGCCGTCATTCCACATAGCGTGAACCGGCCGCGCACGCCACGATCTACGTGCACGTATCGACACAACCCCGCAGACCTTTCTGTTTCCACCACACACACACACATGCATTTGTTGTAGGCGGAGCCGCACAGAGCCGCACGCAGTACAGATCATCATTAAAAGTTTTTTACAGCCGCGATGAGAACAAATGTGGACAAATGCTGTCATCTGGTGGGAGTTAGGGAATCATTCAGAGGAGCCAAGCTGTATTAAAACAGAAAATAAACTGCTAAACTACGAACTATGAAGGTAAGCTACAGGTAAATGTTATGCTAACACCAGCTAAAACTGCGCTAACAGCGGCTAAATGCTATTATCGGCCCCTTTTAGCACAGCGGTATGATGTTGTGAAATATTAAATCCATATGACCTGCGTGTCAATAGTGAGGGCTGTCCACTCTCTCTTTGCCAATCAGAGGCCAGCAGTCTGTTCACGTCACATCAAACACGGGGTAGACCGCTTTGGCCACAGCCAGAGGTCGGTCCCAAAACCTATACCTGGTCAGACCATTTTGGCACTGGCCTTTGTTATGGAAAAGCTCGACAAAGCGGGTGAAAGAGCCATTCGGCTTTGAAAAGAGCCTAAAGGAACATTATGCACATTGAGCACTGTCTGAAACGTTGTGGTTACCCACAGTGGGCCTTCACAAAAACCAAAAGTAAACAACTCAAAACTAAGGATAGGAAACTGGACAATAAAATAGGAAGGAAGCATGTGGTTATCCCATATGTTTCCGGGGTGTCAGAAAACTTCAGAAGGGTCCTCTCGAAGCATCGAATCCCTGTATATTTTAAGCCAATGTCCACACTCCGGCAGCGGTTGGTTCATCCTAAAGACAGCACTCCAAAACGCCTCCGCAGTAATGTTGTTTACCCAGTCCAGTGCAGTGAGGAGTGTAGAGACTTGTACATAGGTGAGACCAAGCAACTAAAGCGGAGATGTTATTGCAATGAAAATGACAGAGAAATGATGAGAAAACTGACTTTAGCCTCTTACGCCTTACGCTTCTCGACTGGAGCTCACAGAGTAACACCTCATTTGAAAGGTAAGACCTAGAAAACTGATTGTGACTGCTTTGTTGCGTTGTCGCTGCGTTTATGTCACGTTTTTGTCCATTTTTGTTGCGTTCTTTTTCATCACTTTTTCCCCTTGCTTTGTGTCACTTTTCAGTCGTGTTTTTGTTGCTTTTTTATTGTGTTAATGTTGCCTTTTCCGGCACATTGTTGTTGCTCTGTTGTTGCTCTCTTGTTGCTTCTTTGTTGAGTTTTTCATCTTCGTTTTCATCGCTGTTTTGACGCTTTTTTCAAGAAGCTTTTAGATTTAGGTAAAGCCAAACTGGAGAAAAAATGCTCAGTTCAGGCGGGGGTTACGAGGTTAAAGAGTTTGTAAGAGTTTGCAATGGCTGTGAAGGCCGTGGGAACCCAGGGTGCTGAGGGCGCTGCAGCACCCCCTGGTGGGTAGTTTGCGAACTGCAGGCAATATTAATAAATAGGAAATATGCACAGAAAAAGCGTTTTTGGGGTAATTTTTTCCCTCAGCACCCCCTAACTAAAATGTCTTCCCACGGCTTTGATGGCTGTGTCTCTTTGCGCCCTCCTCTCTTTCCTTTTTCACTGGGCGCTGCAAGGGCAGGCTCCAGGGAACATTATTTACTACATGATATAAACGTTATGTCAGGACAATTTGATCAATTTATTACGTTTTGACTGTTATTGCGCAGGCATCGCTCCGTGCGCTGTATCGTCGATCGTATTGGCACACTCGTCTCCCTCCATTGTTCTCATTGAATACAAGGCTGTGTTTTGTTAACCGCACTAATAAAAGAGCTGAGCAAATACTCGACAATGTCATTCAATCACAATGGCCTCAGTGTGTTGTCATTCTTCCCTAGTGTGTTGTCATTCTTCCCTAGTGTGTTGTCATTCTTCCCTTGTCATGTGATGTGTTCTGTGTGGCAATATATATCTATAGCAGTGTTTGCTTTACAAAAAACATTTTTCTTACTTTTCTTACGCCGAAATACCAGAGTCTCAAAAGCAGTTGAGCAAAAATCCTGAATAATGCATAATGTTAGGTTTTTAAGCCACATTAAAGAACAAAGGCGGACCTAGTACGGAGCCCTGCGGTACCCTAGAGTACAGCTTTTGACCGTATTTCTCACAGACCAAAGCGTGCGAGAACAAAAGAAGCAAAAGGCGAACCGTACACCCATGTGCTGCGATTGCTCCTCAGCGACTCTGCTTTTGTTTCATCATTGGTCTGGAAACGGGAGTATGTGTGCGAGGGGGACAGAAAGCACAAGGGGGGAAGAGAGAGAGCGAGAAAGAATAGGAGAGGGAAAGAGAGAGTGCAAATGACAGGGAGAGGGACTGGATGCAATAGAGAGAGGGAGAAACAGTTAATTGCATCCCGATGTATTTTAATTGCGACAATCTCTATCTGCGGCTATTCTCGGGAAAAAGAGAGAGAACGACAGAGAGAGAGAGGGAGAGAGAGAGATGGCGAGAAGCAACAAGTGTGTGACTGTTCCAGAAAAACTCTCACAGATGGCCATCTGGGCTGCACTGATAGGAGCGCGGTGCCTGCAGGAGGCCGGCTCCTCTCAACCATTACACTCACCTACACTCGCCTTAGAGCTCCCTCTCTACCTCGCTCTCATTTTGTAATAACATCGCATTATGTAATAACTGTTGAGAATGTACTCAAATGATATTCTCTAAAACACATTTTGTATGGTATGGTAACGCCTTATGATAACTGCACGCCATCAAAGCATTTGTAAATACTTTACTTACTAAAACATTAAAGTGCATATGACATATGAGACACAAATATTTGCTAAAACATAGCTAACACAATTATATTTCAGATTTTGCTAAAAATATTTTACCCAGTTTTCTTTTGTAATGTTTATAGTTTCACTTCCTTATTGGACACTGACAGGAAGTCAGTAGAGGCAATAATATTTAGACTGTTGCCGTGCCGACCATGTTTGTCAATAGGAAATGAGTGAGTCAAACTTAGTTTAGTTTAGTTTATTTATTTGTTTGAGCAGTTAACCTGCTCAAAGGGAGTGGGCTGAAGCCAAAGGCTTATAAGCGCCCACCCCAAAATAAAAATAATAACATTACATTTAATATTTACAAGGTAGCAAATCATAAACAAAGGAACATAGGGCAAAGTAACAATAAATGATGAAGAAGAATAAAACAAAAACAACAGCAAAATAAAGAACAAAAGAATGTGCTACTTTTATGTTATAAAGGTTCATTAATACATATTATACTCTGAGATCTTGCTACTTCCCAGTTGTCATTACCATCCTCAATATAATTTAATTTGGGTTTAATTATCATTAATTATCATTATTAAAGGTGCATTAATACATATTATATTCTGAGATCTTGCTACTTCCCAGTTGTCATTACCATCCTTAATATAATTTAATTTTTAATTATATTATATTTGTTTAATTGAGTTATATGTGAAGTATGATGTAAGCCCTACATAGTGTGGTGCATTAAAAAGCCAGGGTGTAGAACGGGCCAGTTGAAGAGGGCAGTAACTCCCCTCAACAACCCCCACCCAGCTGCCCTAACAGCTGATTTGTAGATGATGTTCCTATGCTGAGTGGTGCATTAAAAGACAAGGTTTTGAGCCCGTTGGGAGGGTCCCTCTCAACAGATTCATAACTTGCCTACCCTAATTCTCAATTTGTAAATTTGAGCAATAGAATGACAACCGTTCCAAGCAGCAACACTCTTCCTTGATTATAGAGGAAATACACATAATTGATCCTACTGCGCCTCCTAGTGGCAACACATTTCTTGTTCTCTGTATATTTCAAAAGTCTTTTGTTTGTATTTATATTTGAACAGGTTGATGTTTGGACATCGTTTCAACTCCATTTCCAGTTATTCCACAATTGTACACCATTAACTGTTGGGCTAAAACTTTCAAAGTTGAGCTATGTTTCTGAGTCCTAAAGTTTAATTCGTCACGTAATTCATAACAACCAGTACGTTCTTGGAACCTTCTTTGTATTTGGCCTGGTAACAGTTTGCATCTTGCTTTGTATAACATCTGTACAGTTTGGAACTCAACAATGTAACAAAACTTCATGATCTTTGATTTTAAAAATAATGAGTTTGTGTGGTCCAAAAACCCAACTTTATGAATTACTCGGATAGCTCTTTTTTGTAACAATACTATTGGTTTTAATGTGTTTTATAAGTACTACCCCAAATCACAGTACAATAATATAAATATGGCAAAATCAGAGAACAGTATAAGATATGTAGAGCTTTGATGTTTAAAATGTGCTTTGCTTTTGCTATTACTGAAATGCTTCTAGAAATTTTCGTAGATATATATTTAATATGAGCTTTCCAAGTAATTCTGTCATCTATAATAACTCCAAGGAATTTGATTTCATGCACTCGCTCTATGACAACACCCTCTATCTGAATTGCTTCCTGAGCATTGGAATTACAGTTGCCAAATATCATCATTTTGCTTTTACTCAGATTTAGAGATAATTTATTTTGTTTGAACCACTTATTGACACTTTTGAGTTCCAAGTTAACAATCCGACACAGTTGCTGTAAGTCGTCACCTGATGCAAAAATATTTGTATCGTCAGCAAACAAGATAAATTTAAGTACTTGAGACGTTTTACAAATGTTGTTAATGTACACATTAAACAATTTTGGGCCCAGAATGGAACCTTGAGGTAAACCACACACAATTTGTCGACAACTCGACTGATAATTACCTATTTTCACACATTGTTTTCTATTTTTTAAATAACTGGTAACCCACTGTAGAGCTACCCCCCTAATCCCATAATGTTCTAGTTTATTAATTAATATATCATAGTTTATTGTATCAAACGCTTTACTCAGGTCAATAAATAACCCTATTGCATATTTCTTGTTATCTACAGCATTAGTTATTTCTTCAATTATATCAAAGAGCGCGTGTGAGGTTGAGTGATTATTCCTAAAACCAAACTGATTGTCCGAGAGTAAATTACACCTTTCAATAAAGCTGTCTAGTCTAGAGTTATAAACCTTCTCTAAGATTTTGAGAATTGCAGTAAAAGGGAAACAGGCCTGTAGTTTGTGAAGAGATGTTTATCTCCTGCCTTGAACAGAGGAATCACTTTTGCTTCTTTCATACTTTCAGGAAATCGTCCAGTTTGCAGCGACAGGTTACAGATGTATGTTAACGGCTTAGAGATACTTTCAATAACAGTTTTTAAAGTTTTCATATCCATGAAAACTGCAATGGAACTTTACCTTTATCTATGTCACTTCCTGTCAGTAGCTTAAAAATTCAAATAAACATAACTTTTCCTCCCAACATTTCTTCTTTAAATTGAAATAAAGTTAAGTTTATTTCTAAAGCACTTTACAACTACACTTGGCAGACCAACGTGCTTTCCATAAAAACAGAATAGAAAACATCAACATTAAATGACATAAAATGTAAAAACACAGGCCAAACAGGACAAAATAGCAAGACTCACTTATTTAGGCAAATAAGTGAGTCTTTAGTTTGGACTTAAACAGTGGCGGTCAGTGATGACTCGCAGCTCGACTGGGAGCGTCTTCCACAGTTTGGGCCCTGCCCCATGGCAAAAGCACGATCACCCGGACCTGGGCACATCCAGAACCATCTGAGAGGAGGACCTCTCTGCACGGGCAGAGGATGGACAGAACCTGGGACAGACACGGGTGAGCATGTCCATGAAGAGCTTTAAAAACGAATAACACAATTTTAAATTCAATTGGAAAACGGAGCGGGAGCCAGTGGAGGGAGGACAGGATCGGGGCGATGTGGTGAGCGTCTGGATGTGTTTGTCAAAAGGCGGCAGCTGCTTTTTGCACCAACTGAAGGCGACGTATGGAGTACTGCTTGATACCAAACTCGATAGTCATTTTGAGTGACTGTATACCAGTACAGTTTAGGCATTTTCTGACGGACTGTAGCACACACACACGTAAAATCAAGTATCAATCAAATTTGCCATGTGAATGTCTTGTCTCCTTCTTGTATTAAAAGGTGCATTATGGAACTTTTTATCTGAAAGATTGACCAGTGGCTGTATAAGTGGTTAGCATAGCGCCTTAACTTTCCATCATGGTACCTCCAGAATCAATTCCTTTTATTGTTTCTGGTAGGTTTTCACTGCTGATGAACTCTCTCACAAGAAAACCTTCAAAACATTTAAATCTGGAGCGTTGTAGAGGCCGCCGTGATGGAAAGTAAACGCACCATGCTAACCACAAATACAGCCATTGGGTCACAAAAAGGTCTGTTACGCACATAAATCAAGTTTTTTTGTTTTTAAGTTCCATAATGCACAAGAGATTTCACATTCATATAGCGCCCATCTACATGCTTTAGGCACTCAAAGTGCTTTACATCAAGGAACCAGTCACCCATTCACCCATTCACACACCTGTGTACGCAGACACTGGAGACAAGGAGGGTGAAGATTCTTGCCCAAGGACACAACGAAAGTGTGAACCACTGTGATCCTCCAATCTCTGCGCCACCGTCGCCCAAAAGTAAACGATGTAGCTCCCTCCCCCTCCCCTCCTGATTGGACCCTGACGGGCCGCTTCACAGGAAAGCTCCCCTCATTGGTCAAAGGGATGGCGCCGGGGATTCTGATTGGTCAGAGAGATCAACAAAGGGATCCTCAGAAAGTATACAATTGTGTAATCTTTCTCTTTTTACACCAAACTGCAGGCCCAGGCGGTCAATTACACACAACATTAATTACATTTGTAGAACAGTTGAACTTACAGACTATCACTTTAAAGTTGAAAACTCCATCTGTTTAGAACTGCCTTTGCCTCTTACTGTCACTTGTATTTTAGGGGCTGTTCTAAAGAGCTATACACATAAAGGACGACTGATTGTGTAGTAGATTTATCACAAAACGCAGCACATTACAATGAAGAAAAAAAAAGAACCTTTTTTGGAGTGTTATTACAAAATGCGGCTTAACACTCCCTCTTTTATGTCTCTCTCTCTCTCTCTCTCTCTCTCTCTCTCTCTCTCTCTCTCTCTCTCTCTCCTCTCTCTCTCTCTCTCTCTCTCTCTCTCTCTCTCTCTCTCTCTCTCTCTCTCTCTCCTGGGTGCGTTACCATGGCGTCTGTTGTGTGTTCCACTCATCTACACTTGATATTTCCTCCCCTCTCTTCTAATAAGCTTTTATGTACTCCACTGTTTGAAACGTTTTTGCCCTCAGTCAGAACGATGACGGGGGAAGCTGCCGTAGCTAAGTGCCACAACAAACATACTGTCTCTAATGTCGATATAAACCCCCCCCAGAGGGCCGATGGGTGAAATGGATTTATGCAGCATTTACTATAGGGACCCATCTGTAGAGGGACGTGTGCGTCAAAGCGTCCATATGCTGTAAGCTTTTTTTCACCATGTTCTTTTCGCCGTTCCCTCATGAAAAACAGAGCTTGTGTTGTGATTATGTTTCATTCATTCAGGTTTGAGTAATCCAGCCTAGCCAGCCCCCCAGCTCAATGTCAATATTTATACTTGTTTTTTTCTTTTCAATGGTCCTGACTATGGTTTGGTTTCTTCAGTCCAATTGCCTCACGCCGAGACGCTGACTAAACGTCCTTATAAATGAAATATGTGTTTGTATGTTTTGATTGTTGTACCGTGGGTCGCTCCCTCATCTCCTACACACCTGCCCTATAAGTTCTCGATGTGCGAAGTCTTCTCTGAAAACAAACTGAGAAATGGGTGCCTATGCAGCAGTAAAATACATGTGTTTTTCTCCAGATGTTTCTTCCAGTTGTCAATTAAATTTTTAAATACTTCACAAGGTTATGAAATGTTGCTTAGAAGAGCTGTTGGTGCTGATGGAGCCTCTCACCAGAAAACCTACACAACTATTGATCTTGGAGCGCCGTAGAGGCCACCGTGATGGAAAGGAAAGGCGCCATGCTGACCACCCATACAGCCATTGGGTCATTAAAAGGTCAATTACGCACAAATTATACGTTTTTTCCGAATAAAAAGTTGCGTAATACACCTTTTACAATGAGTACAGTCTACAATCGTTGATGAGCCTGAATACCACCCGAAGAAGCCCATGTACCGGCAGGTTATGAATAGAGGTCAACTGATTTATAATGGGCCGATATTTGGGTATTTTACAATATTGGCTTTGATAGAGACTTTGCGTTGTTGTTTTTTAAAGAGTTCAGTCAGAGCTTTAAAATGAGCCTCCCACAACTTCCTCGGCCTCAGGGGAACTGATCGTGATGAAAATTGGTCACAAGTTTATACACCTCAGATCATACTTTATACATTTAATGATGCAGACTTTGGTTTATAATTTCAGAACCTGAGGGGGTCAGATCCCTCGCCAGGGGCAAGGACAGCCCTGCTCCAAACGCATCATTAGACAGGCGTCATCCTGAGAGAGGGCGTTGCTTATAGGCTATATATATATAAAAGAGGTCGACTGAGACGTGGTGTATTACAGCAGCACAGAGCACTGCTCTCCTATAGCATCCTCACACTCTTTTCCTTGTTTACATCGCGCTGCCTCGTGTTCTTCCTTTAGCATTACAGGCTTTTATAAGCTCTATCGGTCAAACTAAGTACTTGAGTTAAACACTGTCCGAGTCCGGTGTTCAGCCGGTCCCGCTGTGGCGCAGGTCGGCACTCGCTCGGCCGTAATTGACCTTTCGCCAAGCCCAGCCCCCCTTAGTTACTGTTGCTACGCCCGACAAAAAATGGTAAAACACGACCAGAGAAACAGATTGCCATGCATGTCAGTGACCTTTTTGGAGCAATACCGCTGCAATATCCTCCAGATCGAGGCAAAAGGGGTCACAGTATGCAGTGGAGGGATATATTCAAGATATTAAACTATCCAACGAAGGATAAAGGACAACTATTGGCACTAAAGCTACAGACAAGTCTCCAGAAATATCAGAGAAACCTTCTGATCTCTTCCTTAAATGCAACAGCACAGCCTTGTGGACCAGTCGTGCTCTTGCACTGCCCGGTAAGCACCCTCTTATGTTTGAAATATTTCTAAAAATAGGAACATTTCTCCGTGCATTTCTCCAGTGTGCTAAAGTTAGCTAACGCTAGCTAAACCTACAGGTGCCACAATGATAATCGGCTACAGCCAGTTATAAGGACGTGACAAAACACACAGTACTTTTATCATAAAGGGAGACAAAAACACGTGAGACTGTAGGCTTGTAAAAGTTCACTGCCGCAGTTAAAGTTACAGCTCCAGTGCCAGTTTCTGTAATGTTATGTGACTGTCAGTAGCTACGATGTTAGCATGCTAAGGTGTTAGCCTAGCTATAGGCCCTTGCCTTACTTTAGAGCAGACATTTGCTTGTTTATTTGGAGACATTTAGCTGGGTGTAGACCGTCCACATTGTTTGATCCATTGTAGGCAGAGCTCAGGTTGTGTTTTCGCTTTGGGAAGGGAAATAACTGGACTCTCCCTGACACACTCTTGTGGTACCTAGTGTCTGATTTACATCCTCCATAGGCAGATTGCTTCACCATTTTGCTTCTTCTTCTTTGTCTGGTGGGTTTTTGGTTGTTAGCAGTAAAAAAAAAGTGCATCTGCTCAGTGCTCAGTGCTGGTATGTCCCATTGTTTTGCATTGGAGATCTGCGGCATGACGGACCTGGCTTCATAGTAACGGTTGCTAGGATGTCTGATTGGACAATTACCATTTTGAGGCGTGGTTTTGCGAAAGTTCAATTGCGTTAACGTGACCCAAACAAAACCACATGTTCACCCCCCACTCCCCCACCACCCCTGTCCCTTCCCCTCATGGAGTCTGGTTAGAGGAAAAACGTTGTTCTTCATAATATCGTCATTTTCCTGGGAGTCTGTCCCTGCCCATTTAATGCGCCAGGTCTGGCTTTGCAAGATCTTAAAGTGCGCTCCTACTAAGCGCAAAAAGTTACACTATAGCCTGCATTTAGAAACACAAGATCGGGCCCATAGACTTAAACTTTTTTTGTTTTAGAATCTGCGGATGATTGTCTTTCAAACGAGCTCCCTCTGAAGTCCCTACTAAACATGAATATCCTGAGTAAATCAGCCCTATGCCCCTCATACAGCGCCTCCTGCTGTCACAGTTCAACACTGACACATTTTACAGCAGCATCATACACAGGATTATGAACGAGACATTTGAAAATCGGCCAAAAATATCAGCCTTGCAACATAAAACCCCATATCGGTTGTCCTCTATTCTTAAAGAGGAATTTATCAGCCGTTATATCGACCACTATTCTAAAAACCATCAAGTGCCGTCTGACAATGGCATTTGTTTCACCGCAGCCTGTTGCATCTTTAATGTCTCCTTTTATCCGAAGCATAAGTATGTCATACAGCACCATCCAAACCAGTACGCGAGCACCACTGACCATAACCACGTCACCTTCTTCAGTGCCGCGCGCCTGTCCTCAAAACCCGCGCCGTGCCGCCTGACAGTGAAGGGGGTACACATGGAGAGCAGATTAAAACCGAAGCCAATCAGACCGGAGGACAGGGACCAGCCGGAGGAGCAGAGGGACGGGGGGGGGTAGGTCAAACGCTCCCTCGAGATGTCCACACGGATTGGGGTCGGGGAAGGGGAAAGTGTGTGCGTGTGGGGAGCCGGAGACGCGCTACGCTAGGTGAGCAGAGCGTGGCGCGCATGGAAAACATCAGGTCTGCGCGAGTGTGTGTCCTATTTTTAGGTTTCTTTTTCCCTCTTTTTATTCCCCCTGCAACTTTGACTCTCAAACAGTCTTTCGCGCAGACGTCTTCAGAGCTCCCCCCTCTTCCACCCCCCGCGTGTCCCTGTCTCCTGTAGGAAAAAAGAAAAAAACAGGCGCTGATCACCATAGCAACACGTTATATATCTCCCAGCAATATTTATCCAAGCCCAGAGAGGCAGGGAGGGGTGACCGGTTGGTGGTGGTTAGATTGAGCGGAGGAGGAGGTGGTGTTGGTGACGGTAAGGGGGGGGCGCGCGAAGGTCGTGATGCAACTCTTCGCAGAAATCAAACGGTCATTATAGTGCGGAGGGGTCGGGGAGGGGGTGCGATGCAGAGGCTGGGCCACTAGGAGGCGGCAGTGGCCAGGGGAATCGGTGGAGGTGGAGAGATTGAGAGAGAGAGGGGGAGAGAGAGAGAGGGGGGAGTCGTTTAACCAGATTAGGTCAGTGCGGATTAGCCGGCGGGAATCGCAAAGGGTTAATAGCGGAAATCGGTTGGACGTGAAGATTAAACTGGAGCAGCGAGGGAGCAACAATTACGCCGCCATCGGTTGCCGCTCAGGTGACATAAAAAGATTCATATTGTGAAGAGACCAGAGCTTGGTGTCGAGGCGGAGGGGAGGCGAGGATTCTGTGCTGGATTTGGCTGTTAAACAGATATAATTAGAGGTGTAACGGTACACCAAAATGAATGAATTCATTTGAAGTTGGTTCAACTGTTCGGAGGGAACAGTTCCGTATTATTTCGGTATACAAAACAAAGAACAATACAGAATGAAAGGTTAAGAGGAAGGAGGCAATCCACAGCACTCTTGACTTAAAAATCCTTTAATATCACAGGGACATCATAGACTGCAGACGCATTTCGACCTGGTCTGCGTCAAGGCACACACATGGACATAAGTGACCGCCCACATAGGAACATACAGACAGCAATAATAAAATGCATTATAGAAAGAAGAATACATACAGGAGAGTAGTGTCACAGGAAATGCCGTTGTGAAATCTCAAGTACAAAGGCTGCACTGAATGTTGGACAATAGACGCGGGACAGTACAGCAAACATATTTAGGCATACATCATTAAATACATATACAAACATTTTTAAATACATTCTGTCTTGAATGTTTTAGTTTCAGAACTCACATGTGGAAGGGAACCACCTCACCACAATGAGCAGCAGATAAGATTGATAAGAATCGATATACTTGTTTAGGCCAGGATGAGTTGTAGCTTTAGTGTTTCAATCCAATAAGTTTCTCTTTATGAAAGAGTTCTAAGCCTGTCACCTCCTCTGCAATTGTCTTTGATCACATCAATGACCATGACTTTGAGATGGCTGATATTGCATTGACTGAAGGACTTGAAATGTTGGGCCATTGGATAGTTGGGATTTTCAGTCCTGATGACATCTTTGTGTTCCAGAAAGTGACAGAGTCTTTTTGTTAGACCAATGTAAAAACAAGCACACATGCAGTCCAAACGGTACACAACATGGGTTGTGTTACATTTGGTGAAGTGCCGGAAGTGGAAGGTTCTTGTGCCCCGACAGATTTAAACTTGCAAAATGTACCATACATTTCTGCCAATTAAGCGCACCTTACTAAAAGCCACACCAGCTAAATGTGCAGCCTTGTACACACACAGGCCACACTCAAATACAAGCCGCAGGTTTTCATAGTGCCGTGCATCTGCTCAGAGCGGCCCATGGTGCAGATGAGGAGGAAGAGACGCCTCATCCCGGAGAAAGGTGCAGTTGTGGGCAGAGCGAGGGCAGCAGGGACGGCAGTGATAAACGCATAAAAAAGACAGAAATGGCCAGTGTAGCCGACCTCAGTGTGGAAGTGTAGAGGCCAAGCACACCAGAACACAGCGCGCTGCGTCACAGCACTTCAGAGGCTTTTCTCAAACCGTGCGGGGCTTTACACACGTGGTTTATACATTTATCATGAATAAAAGAAGACACGTATGTCCGTGTTGTAAGAGAGAGAGCAAACGTGGCTCTTTTTTTGTAAGTTAATAGCGAGTTGGCGACAGACACGAGTTTAACATGCTTCCCCTGATGCCTGAGCCCTGACGATGGTTTCTCTGTCTCCGCGGCTTCTCTCGTCCAAACAAACAAAGTTCACGGCGCCCCCTGTCTGTCATGGCCAGACCCGCCTCTGTGCCTCTGCAGGAGGTTAAAAGCCTGTGTTTGTAGTGTCTGGATTCAGCAGAACGGTGGCGCGGGGTCCAGCGTCGCCGTGCATCACTGCAGCCTCGGTGTGCATTCTCTCATAGAAAATAAAGGAGGCGGCTCTTTTGCCGTGAGTCAAGGCGTTTCAGTGCGTTGGGGCGAGCAAAGCCCTTCCACATTTAGGCTAAAGTGAGCCTTCATCATTTTCAAAGTTACTCATCTACCGTTCCTCAGCCAAGAGCAGATTAGAAGTCCCGTCTCACTTTTGCGTTTACTGCTAGAGACGCCTCTAGTGCCTGTTGGCGGCGACATATTGGCCGCACCGTCATATCGGCCGCAGGGTTCAAAGCGTGGGGAAAAAGTCGCGCCGTAATTGTTTAAATTGAGTTGATACAATTTGAAAAGACCCATTTGGGTATCTTAAAAAAGCATTTTCTGTAGATCACTATTACACAATTTTTATGTAAAACATGTCTAAAACCACTCTGTTGCTCAGTGAGTGCATGTCTGCAGGAGGGGGATAGCTGGCAGATAGCTTTAGGGCTTAGATGGTGTAACTGGATAATGGAGTGCTACACCTCTGACACTGGTTAGATCGACCTGAAGGGGCTCTCGACCCGAGAGTGGTGGGTTTGAGTCGGTATGAATCAAACCACAGCACTTTGGGCCAAACTAAACAGTCGAGAAACAGGTGTTTCTCTCGGAGCGGCTGCTGTCTCACTCTGGGCCTTATTTTTACGGAACATCACTGCACGAAGGGACGACTCAATGTGTTATTGTGAACGTGACTATTCTTGGTGGTTTTGCTCATTTCATTTCATATTTGTAAAGAATCTGCTTAGCCCAGGCACAAACACACAGACCTGTATGCTGCACAGTGGAGGAAGAGAAATGAAGAAACAAAAAACTAAACAATAAATGAAAAACCCAACAGGCAGTTACTGTTTATGTGCAGGATCGTAATAATCAATTACGTTGTAAAAAAAAACATGAAGGACGTGTGCCGCAGCGCCCTGGAACATTGCCTAACCTCATAATTTTACAAATGTTCCAACAAATCGTAAGCTACAATATTAAAGTAGTGAGGGCCATGAGGTGTTAGCTTAAAAATCGTCAGAATTAAGGCGGGACGCAGTGGTCAATGTGGAGATGTTTTAATAGTTTTCTCCCTTGACAAAACTCACCCTGTGCGATGCTTATTTTATGACGTTTTGTCCGTGAGGGAGCCGCAGATATCCCGGAAGTAACTCCAACGTTCCCACGTTTATTCATTCATATTTTATATCCATGTGTCCTGCGAAGGGTCCCCGAGATGACGCTATAATTAAACAATGAGGAGCCGTGCATTAAAACTGTATAATGCACGGCTCTTCATTGTTTAAGTAACACATCTAAAAGCTTCTCGACTGGAGTAAACAGCCTATATGCCAGTGTAACGCTTCATTTGAAAGCTACAAAAAATTATCTAAGATTTTTTTCCTTGCACTGTCGCTATTAGGGCTGGGTATCCATTCATATTTCCCAAATCGATTCGATTCTCTTCACAAGTAAATGTCTCCATTGTGAGATCAATAAAGACTATCTTATCTTTATCTTATTGTTTTAGCAACATTGTGAGGCCGCCAAGTCTCACACCAGCAGACTAAGTAATAGCTGTTTCCCGACAGCCATCTCTAAGTTAAATAGTCGAGTCCCAAAGACTATCGAAGTAACTTTTTATTACTGTACTTTTTATTGTTTATTATGTATTCTGTGTTTTTAATGCACCTACTTCGAGCCTGAAATTGGATTTTGTTGTGTAGTAACGCAATGACAATAAAGTTGATTCTGATTCTTTTCTTTATCTTATCTTATATGGAAGACATTCTCAGAAAAACTAATGCTGCAAATAGTAGAAACTAACTCTAAGTTGGTAAATTAGTGAAAATGTAAATATTTACATTAAGAATTGAATACCACCCCATGTGGCCATGTGTGTAATGACGCACTGGCACAGCCAATCAGGCTGGCTTGACAGTAAACAACATGGCTGCCACCATAGACATCAGACCAATGGCCGCTTGTAGCAGAGATTCACAACGACGACGCTAGGGGCCGCCATTGGCCGCCACTGCTGTAGTCCCTCCATATAGTGGCGGCAGAACAAGCTAGTTTTACATTTAGCATTGGACTTTAGACACGTTCTAAACAACTGTAAAGCTCGGTCCCTAATTTTTAAGAACTTTCTACAGCTAGATATTCCTCCTGTGATAACGCTGGGTTAGGCAGAATCAAAGAAACCAGGCTGGTTTTCGTAAGAACATTTTTAGAAATCTCGTACTTAATGAGGGTCGGACTGTTAGCATTGGAGCTGCACGAGCTACACGTCACGCAAGGGCGGAGTCTACAGTGAAGATCCCGCCCTTATGCCCTTATTAGGAACATGCTTCGTCAGAGCTGGGGAGGAGGAGCCTGTAAATCCACCATGAATTCCCCCTCGAACGTGGTTATTTTGTCAAACGTGGAGGAGTGAGGATCTATTATCTATTAATAATATGTCTATGCATCAGACTGAAGTCTGGCAAGATTTATGGAAATGAACCACTAAATAAGTCTTTGCCTCGCAGTATTATTTCTCCCTGCAGGGCTACAGGGATGAGCGAGCACTCAAAATGAAGAACGGGGAAAAAAAAGTTGCCTCTCATTTAATTCCAAAATTATTGCTGAATGAAATACACTAGAATTGATTCAAGTGTTTTTGGAATCGATATCGGCCTGATCAAAGGAAATTCGAATTGATTTCGATTTATCAAAATAGCCCTAATCGATAGCCCTAATCGCTACGTTGTCATCTCTTTTTTGTCATATTTTTTGTGCTATTTTGTCACGTTTCTGTTGCGTTTTTCTTGCCTTTTCTTTTGTCACCTGTTTTACTGCATTGTTGTTGCTCTTTAGATCATCCTCATTTACATCTAATTTTTGTCACTTGTAGATTTGGGAAAAGGTGAACTGGAGATAATGTGCTCGGTTAAGGCGGGGGTTAAATCTGGGTCTATCCATTATTTAGATTTAGTCGCTGAAAATACAGGCAATTTTAGTCATTTTTAAGCACAAAATGCCTTATTTTGTACGATAATCATATCAGTAACGTTCAGCAAAAGTTGATATTTCTAAGTGATTATTTTTTTCCCTAGTCACCTGCAGCCGCACAAAGCTAAAACTGAACAAACGGGTCTGAAATGTCATGGAAAGAGAGCGTATATGAAACCTTTCTCATGTGCTCCTCAGCGAATACGATCTTCTACCATGTGGGAAGCTGTAAGGTATAAAGACAGGACTCAGCGCTCACCCTGACCATGGTGCGTGCCCGGGCCTCTCCACGAGCCAGAGACAAGACGGTGAAAAACCCCACAAAGTTTTCCTCGTTAAACTTATGAGCAGCTTCAGCTAAATGTCACCCCTAAATGCCGAAATACGAGCACACGCGGCCGTCTCCCAAGTTTCCCTCCTCCGTAATGATGCATATTAATGACGCTGAGGAGGCGTGGGAATCACAGTCAAAGTCAATATATTTCCCACCGTGCCACTATTGATACATGCCACTCATTAAATGGATCCCAAATGAGGAGGCTTCCTAAATATATAGTTTGGCCCTTGCTGTGGCCAAGTTTTCACCTTAACATCTTCGTTTTAATGTCAAAGCAAAGATAGACTAAAATCGCACAGTAACAAGTTGTTATTTATTTAATCTTTTCATGATCATTTTCTTAACTCTTTGCCTTTGCCAGCCCTATCCTCAGAATCTATCCCCCAGTCTGCCAAGATTCCCTCACAAGATCTAATCGCGGCACGGTAGCGCAGTGGTTAGCACTCGTGCTTCACAGCTAGCCTTACCACTAAAAACATGTACAAGAGGTCAGGATGAATGATGTGTGTGCGTGAAAGAATGATGGTGGTTAGCGCAGATGTGTGCAGATGTGTGCAATTGTGACAGTGCTTCTGTCAGTCTCCCCCAGGGGAAACCGAAGCCACATACAGTGCGTAGCTTACCACCACCGTGTATGGAGTGAATGTAAAATGGTCTCATGTAAAGCACTTTACGACCATGTCTCTGAAAGGCGCTATACAAATAAAGTCATTTCCTTTCCTAATCCACAGGTACCCTCGGTCCAAAGTCTTTACCTCTGTCCCAACGTTTAATATCCATCTTCTTCCACTTGTCCGTTACCGGGTCGTGGGGGCAGCTGTTGGAGCTGCACCAGCCCCTATGGTTCTAACCGGGCCCGTTTAATATCCATTTTGAAAAGTTTTGCAGTGTCAAAATGAATGCATAAACAGTGACCGCTGCACATGTCGCAGCTGACCAGTCAGATGCCAGACATGCTCAAGAGAGGGGGAGACTGTACCACTGATCCAGGGTCAGTGTTTCGCTCTGACAGCAGAGATGAAGCCTACAGTGAATATGGAGGCTAACCCCCAGATACCACATCTTCCGCCTGTTGGCTCAGCTCCACTCCGCCCCTGGCCGCCTCCGAACGGCTGCAACATCAACATCGACTGCCACCTCTTCAGTCTGCTCTGGTCCTCTCCGCCGCCGCTGCTGCTCCATGAGGAGCTTGAAGTGAACCTAACATAAGTTATGTGAATGAGAGCAACAGAAGTTTAATCGGGTCGTGTGATTGTTTTTGTGATAACAAACTTCTAGGAAAATACCAAGGTTTGGCCCCAGGATCAAAAGTAAGCAGTGGAGTGACCGTTCCTTTTCAGTGGCTGGTCTGAGGTTCTGGAACACTCTGGCTCTTGAGTTACGAGCCATCATATCACTGACCTGACACTGTTTAAAGCTAGGTTGAAAACATGCTTAAATCTGCGTTTGACTGTTAATTGCACATGTGAAATGTACTGTATATGTTTGTTCTATTCTGTGTTGAATTTGTTTTGATTACATTGCAAAAAGCACTTTGGTTCAGTGGGTGCTGTTGTAAAGCTCTACACAAATAAAGGTTGATTGATTATATTGTGTAAACTGGTGACATTATCATTAAAATAAAGCCAGTGTGGAGGGTATTTACTTTGAAAATCCGGATGTCTTTGACGTCTCTTTCCTGTCTGGTCCATCTGATGTGGAGCTTAATCTGGCCGCCGCTGACGGAGCTGAAAAATAGAGTTGGTTCATATTTTTGACGTGGAGGAACGGAGCGATGTGGAATCTGGCTGTCAGTCTGACTCCAGATCAGACTGACAGCAAAGAGACACAGAGAGGAGACAATGCATTTATTTTTTATCTTAACCAAGTTTTATGTTATATGTGTTATGTTTCATGTTGCATGATCGCACCGAATTCCTAGTTTGTGAACCTGTTCACTGACAATACGTTTGTTAAGTGATGATGTCATCACTCTTCTGGGGCCAATGAAACTTTAGCTCTATTCACAGTAATGGGATTTAGCTGATTTTAACCTGCTGTAGAGCCGACTGCAAGGCTCTTTCTAAGCGAGTTTTATTTCAAGCAGCACTGCACATTCTTTCCCTTATTTATGCCGCGCTGCCTCGTGCTCTAAAACTAAGAACTTTATTTATCCCACCATGTTTGTCCGTGTCCCGAGCCGGTCCCGGGTCGATGTCTATGGTTTGCACTCAACCAAAACTTAAAAACAAACAAAAGCACGTGTTCACCCCTACTCCTGTCACCTTGCCAGTCACGTGAGTCTGGTTGGAGGAAAAAGGTGGTTCTACATAACATCGCCATAGGTGTAGTCTGCGTTTCGGAAAACAAAATCGGGCCCCCTGTCTCCAATTCCCTGGTTCATAACGATGGTCCACAGACCAATGAAGACAAAATTGCTAATATACCGGTCAACAATCTTGAAAGAGTGGACCAAAACTTTACAAATCGTCTGAATCAGTGTTGTGTGACAAAACAAGCATAAAGAGTAATGAAACGTGTCCAGTTTATGATTTCATTTTCAAAAAAACAAGTTCCCTGGCCCCACCTTGTACTCAATAAACCCAAAGTGTCCAAAAGAGTTCATGAAAGCCGAGAAAAGCCTAATTTGACCCTGTCCTTCCTTCCCCATGCTGCTTTGGCCCGTTTTTTTTTTAAATGGCCGAATTTGAGCAACTCTTCCTTAATCCGAGCATGCAAATGAGCATTTTCCGCCTTTGAATCCTCTATCTTGAGCAACAGAACATCATCATTTCTCCCTAACATCACCAGTCACCACCCCGCCAGTCCGCGACGGCGCGCCACTGCCCAGTGCCAGCAGAATTAAAATGGCATGGCGTGCCTTCCTGTTGAGGCTAACATCTGTGTGCTCTCCTTTCACATCAGCGCCGGCCCAGACACGCTTTCGCCTCCGCCTTCCAAACCCGACGTTGAAAGAGCCAACATGGAGAGGGGGGTGGGGGGGGGGCTCACGAAGCAGGTTAAGCATGAGGGAAGGAGGAGGAGGAGGCAGAAACGGGGGTGAGGGAGGGACCGGGATGAAAAGATGGAGGTGAAGCGGCGAAGGAGAGGAGGCCTAAATCCAGCGCTAAGCTCCCGGGAGAGGACACGCCAAGATGCAGCGGGACTAATGATGGAGAGAGAGAGGACCAAAAACAGATAGATGTACAGGAGGAAAGAAAGCCCTGTGTGGAATTGGAGATGATACAATAACTGTATAAATGGGTGTTTAATTGCTTATATTTCTGTTCAGTTCGATGAGCTTCATTGTCAGTGAAAAATCCAATCGATTGAACCAGCTAGATTTCCCCGACTGAAAAGCCGAAGTTTCGCCACAAAGCGCCTCAATCCAAGGCATTCTTTTGGCTACATCCATACAAAGTCAAACACAGGCTTTTCCTGCTTCATGACAAAGACGCGGGCCGTATCCGAATGTCCACCCTAGTCCCCTCATTCACTATATCAAAACCTGGATGGACAATAACTTTCTCAAACTCAACAGCAATGAAACTGAACTCCTCAAATCTCTCCTCCCCTTTGTCCAGAACTTTAGCCTCCTCATCGATGGTCACACTGTCTCCCCCTTCCCTTATTACGTCATCATCTAAGGTGTGCGGAAAGTAGTGAGCCCCAGAATGATTGACTACAGCTACTATAAGTTCGCTAAACTCCTTGAACAATGTATTTCTGCGATAAAGACCAACCAAACTCGAGAGACAGTGGAATATTTACATATGGATAAATAGCAGTCAGATACGTTTTATTTAACATGGATTTGACATGAATGAAGAAAAGGGCTTTGATTATTGCCTTTATGCCTGTGACAGGAGGCTATCGGTCATTTAACAGCTCGAGCTTATTCATGAAAAAGGAAGGAAACAAGGAGTCATTAGCAACTGTTCTGATTTTAAACAATTCAATGAATTTGCAGCAGCTTTTTCAATCAATGTGCGTTTGGAACGAGACAAAAATACTTTGGATAGACGGCAACAAGAAGAAAATCCTCTTGGAGAAGATGAAGCAGGTCCATTCTTGTTAAGTTCATTTAAGACAAACAATATTTCACTAGTGGCTAATTTGGTTCATGTCGTGACACCATGCCAACATGCTCTGTGATTGGATCGATATACAGTAAAACCTTGAGATTTGATTGGCTGTTAGCAAAGTTCCAGACAGCCATGCTTTTGAACAGACACAGAAAGCAAGGCTGGTACTGTGATATATGAGAGACTGATCCATGGATTATTGACTTACAGAGGAGGAGGTGAATGTATGCCTCAGGTCTCTCTGGACCAGGCAAAACACTAAAGGTGCAATAATCAACTTTTTAGCGCTTTTTTACCGTGTTACAATATTGCTCTCTCATCAAAAACATACCGTGTTTCAAGCCGCTGTGTTTTGAGCTGCTAGCGCATGTCTGAATAATCTCTGGATCCTCCTGAGGATCAAGCAGAAGCAGCGTTCAATCCAAACTTCAGAGTCCGTTAGCTTGCTCAATGTATTTTCAAACAGCGCAGGATACGAACAATCCACATGTTTTCAGCTGTTGTCAACCGTCGACCACATTTAGGTCAAAGCCTCGTTAGAAATCATTCATGAATGTACAGACCTTTGGAGATTTTACTTTAGAAACAAATTGGGGTATAAAATTGTCCTCTGAGCTAAATGCTAACTCAAATTCAATTAAGTTTCTGCTTGTTGTGGGGTCAGATACACATCCAACATTAACATCATCTTATAAGATGTTAATGTAAAAGAAACAACAGAAATAATATAAATACAATGAAAAGGGCAAAGCATAACAAAATAGATAGCTAAAGGCATTTCTGTGATTTCGGTGTCCTATCCAGGAAATGCTTTCCTCACCTCTCCATCTCTTGGTCAGCTTAATCCATCACACAGCAAAAACACTCCTCATAACTTCACTACCACAAGCGGCGCATGATCCCCTCCCCTCTCTCTTTATTGTTGCACAGTGAAGTGGAGCAGGAGGAAGTGGGGAAAAGGAAGTTAAGTCTTGCACTTTGATGTAAAGTAAGTAATAATATATATGTATATTATTTTTGTAAAGTCCCTCCTTCCTGGATCTCAGCGACTAATCAGAGCCTAGTATCCTCCCACATTGACCAATGAGACGAGCGTTTCCTGTGAACCAGCCTGTCAGGTCCAATCAGGAGGAGGGGGAGGAGCTTGATTGTTTACTTTTGTAAAGTCTGTTCCTGCTCTCCTCATTTTGCCCATTTAGCCCTTCAACAGAGAAGGGCTTTGTGGTTAAAGAGGGGAGGAATTCGATTGTGTACTTTCAAATTTCACTCTATCTCTCCTCACTTTGCAAACTTACAAACTATCACTTTAACACAGTGAAACTGATGAAGTGTCTCAATGGACTGGCCCCGGTGCGTTTGATTGCACGTGTGAGTATAGCAGCAGAGCACTTGTTTCCTGTTGAATTAAAATATATGACAGGATTTGGCATCTTCAAAAAAACATTGTCCTCTCGTCCCTTTTTCGACATTTTGTATTTTTAACTGTCTATAAAAGCCCATCCAGGGATAAGTGCTGCAAATGAGCTGCATACATCAGACTTCTGTTACAGTTTGTCTGTTTTTGTATCTGTCTATCAAATAAACCAAATAAATACATCAATACAATGTTTTTGTGAGGGAGCAATATAACATGGTCAAAAGTCTTACCATAGTGCTTTTAAAAAAACACTCTGTCTCTCTGGAATACAGCACTTCCTAAGTATTTTGTTTTGGCTCACAGCAGGGATGTCCATCTCCCCCTTTGCTTTTAGGCTTTAGGACTTGAATAAAAAAACTCTCAGGTCCTGGGTCCAGCACGCAGCACGTCCCTCTTGCCCCCCCGAGTATGATGGGATGCACACCCACGCACTTGCCCTCTCTCGTCCTCAGTCATATTTTATTTCAGCAGCCTACCTCTTTGAATTTTTCAGTAGCTTCGCCCGCCGTGACTCTTAAAGCCCTTAGCGCTTTGTTGCATCTCTTTACCTGCGCGCCGCGGCACCTGTCCAACTTGGCCGAGCTTAAACGTCCAGCGGTGTCTGAAAGAGAGGCTCGGGAAAGGTCAAGGACAGTAGAGGAGGAAGGCGTCGCTCATGTTTATGGATTTGGCGCTTGGAGATTGAGGAAGTGCTGAGGCAGGGGCACTTTCATGGACGCCCTTCTTTGGTGTAGAGCGCTTTTTACCGTGACGATGTTGCTATTGGACAAGGGTCTAGAGGGGTTTCAAAAGGGGATTTCGAGACCCACGTGTAATACTGTATGTCATCATGATACATCACAACCCAATAATAATGGGTCTCATTCATGAACATCTTTAAAGGATCTGTATCATGCTATTTTAGCCATTCCAAAGTAAACTATAGGCATTTATATGATATATTGTACCTCTACCACTATGGAGTACTATTTTTGTGAGAAATAAAGTATTTTTGGGGGGTATTTTTCCAACCCGGAAGACAAAATGCTTGGATTCAGTTAACTCCACCCCTTTTCCCGCCCATGCAACTTTAGCAGTAGTAGAAATATAAATATCACAGCAAAAAGTGAAGTTACTTCAGTTATAAGGATTCGACATCTGCAACACACACGCTAACACGTGTTTTGATTGACTCACTACTCTGGTCCATCGAGTGTTTTTATTGTGGGAATCATGTTGGTTATAAAAGTTAATCCACTTTGATTCTGGCCAAGATTCACCAAACATCCATCAGTGACAGTCACAGACAAACACTATTCTGGCTGATAGTCGCTGAATCCCGGAAAAAAATTCCAACTTCTGGCGAGTTGCCTCTTTTAAGAAGGTTGAATATAGTCCTGCACCTCTCAAACGCACATTTTCGTGGAGACATTATCGTTAGGTAAGAAAAAAGAACAGGGGTCCAGAGTAGGTTAGAAAGAGCTCCTTCTTCACAACTTTCAGTGCAAACACGACATCTGTTCAGACGCTCAGGGGGTGCGTTTGTTTACTCCGCAGGGGCAGCGCGGACGCGGACACCTCGGGTACTTCCTTTTTATTTTATTTTTTTTTAATTTCTTTCTTACGACAGAAACAATGAAAAAGCTGGGGTTTTTTTTCCTCAAATGATATTGGATTATTTATTACGAGATTTAATATGGACAAATATATATGAATTTTGGGTTCAATCAGGAGCATGATCGTGAACAGAACTGGAGATTCATTTTGTGCTTAAAGGAACATGCCACTGTTTTTCCATACTGAGATACAGTGAGGAAAATAAGTATTTGAACACCCTGCTATTTTGCAAGTTCTCCCACTTAGAAATCATGGAGGGGTCTGAAATTGTCATCGTAGGTGCATGTCCACTGTGAGAGACATAATCTAAAAAAAAAATCCAGAAATCACAATGTATGATTTTTTAACTATTTATTTGTATGATACAGCTGCAAATAAGTATTTGAACACCTGAGAAAATCAATGTTAATATTTGGTACAGTAGCCTTTGTTTGCAATTACAGAGGTCAAACGTTTCCTGTAGTTTTTCACCAGGTTTGCACACACTGCAGGAGGGATTTTATCTCAGTTTGTAAAAACGGTGGCCTGTTCCTTTAAGAGTCCTCCTGACTGTTCTTAGGATTTGTTCTTCCCGAGGAAACGTTTTCAGCTAAGAACACAATTTTTGTGTGTGTATGAACGTGTCGTGAATGAGGCCCATTATTCTTTTAAGTTACGACAGAAATATTTCGCATTTTGAGCCTTGTTTAGTTTATATCCTCACACAGTTCAGTTGATTCATGAGGCACAATGGAACTTTGTATCAATTGTGATTGCAGGACACTTTGGGTGACTTGTGGGAAAAGATTTTCCTTTAAATATGTGGATACTACAAGCCATGGCCCGATCATTAGTTGAGTTGGCTGTGAATGAACCAAAAAAACTCTCTCACTATATATTTATGAACTGCAACCAACATCACGGCAGCTAAAATCTCAATAAAAAGTCACACTAACACGTTTAAAAATCCGCAGCCATCTGCTGAGAGCCTCCAAAGGTCAAGGACTTTGCAGAAGATTGCAGAAGTTGTTGCTCATCTTTATGCATTTTCCATTTAAAGCCCGCACCATTCAATAACCGCCGTGGCCCAGAGCAGACCTTCCAGAGCAAGGAGTAAGAATTAATAAACTCAGATGTCTTGAATAAATATTGAAACTATAAATTATTCCCTTCCCAGGAAATTGCTGCGTCTGCGGACTAAAACTGGCCGGTTTGGCAAAGTTTGAGTTCAGTTCGCTGAGTGGCAGTCTTTGAGGTCATCTCCTTCTGAACGCAGGTCTTTAGGATTTCAGTAACTCTTCACTCATCATGATGACATTAGCCAAATTGCTAAGTTTTCAATTCAAACTCCGCTAGCCTCCACAGTGCTATCGATGAAAGCCCAAAGCTATAAGACTGTAAAATAAATTAGTGGTGGGACTCAATTAAAAATTTTTAGTCGAGCCTTTGTAATGAATTAATCGTAATTAACCGCATTTATAACAGACACAATGTAACATCCTCATCCTCCCTCATCACATCCTCAAACAAAAGCTGGAGGGTTTAGGGGTCAACCGGACCTTCATCACGTGGATCCACAACTATCTGATGGGCCGGTCTCAGTGCGTGAGGCTTGGCCACACCACCTCGGATTATGTTGTGAGTAATGTTGGTTCTCCACAAGGAACTGTTCTCGCTCCTTTTCTCTTTACCATCTATACGTCTGACTTCAAGTACCAATCCGACACTTGTCATGTTCAGAAGTACAGTGCCTTGTGAAAGTACTAATACACCTTGGACCTTTGCACATTTTGTCATGTTTACAACCCTAAACATAAAGATTTTATTTTGAATGTTTTACTGAAAGTTCACACACAAGTAACAGACAACTGTGAAGTGAAAGCAAAATGATACATGATTCTGTTATTTTTCAAAAAATAGAAAAGTAAAAAGTGGGGCGTGCATAAGTATTCATACAGCATGAATTAATACTTTGTTGAAACCCCCTTTTGCTGCAATAACAGCAGCAAGTCTTTTGGGGTATGACTCTACAAGGTTTGCACATCTAGAGACTGACATTTTAGCCCATTCCTCTTTACAAAACAACTCAAGCTCTGTCAAATTAGAAGGAGAGTGTTTGTGAACAGCAGTTTTCAGGTCTTTCCACAGATTTTCAATAGGATTTAGGTCAGGACTTTGACTGGGCCATTCTAACACATTAATATGTTTGTTTTTAAACCATTCCATTGTAGATGTAGCTTTGTGTTTAGGGTCATTGTCCTGCTGGAAGGTGAATCTCCGCCCCAGCCTCAATTCTCTTGCTGACTCCAGCAGGTTTTCCTCCAAAATGTCTCTGTATTTGGCTCCATCCATCTTCCCAACTATTCTTACAATCTTCCCAGTCCCCGCTGAGGAAAAGCAGCCCCATAGCATGATGCTCCCCCACCATATTTGACACTGGGGATGGTGCACTCAGGACGATGAGCAGTGTTAGGTTTGTGCCATACATAACGTTTTGCATTTGGGCCAAAAAATTTAATTTTTGTCTCATCTGACCAAAACACCTTCTTCCACATGGTAGCTGTGTCCTCCATATGACTTCTAGCAAACTTCAAACGGGATTTCTTATGACCTCCTTTCAATAATGGCTTTCTTCTTCCCACTCGTCCATGAAGGCCAGATTTGTGTAGAGTACGACTTATAGTTGTCCCATGTACAGATTCCCCCAGCTCAGCGGCAGTACGTCGCAGCTCCTCCAGAGTTATCTTGGGGCACTTGGTTACATTTCTGACCAGTGCTCTCTTGTTCGGTCTGTTAGTTTAGGTGGACGGCCGTGTCTTGGTAAGTTCGCAGTGGTGCTATACTCTTTCCATTTCCAAATGATGGATTGAACAGTGCTCCGTGAGATGTTCAAATCTTGGGAAATCTTTGTATAACTTAACGCTGCTTTAAACTTCTCCACAGCTTTATCCCTGACCTCTCTGGTGTGCTCCTTGGCCTTCATGATGTTGTTTAGTGACCAATACACTCTGACCATAGCTCTGAGGCCCTCACAGAACAGCTGGAATTATACTGAGAGTAGATTACACCCAGGTGGCCTCTATTTAATGGTTAGGGCAAGGTGTGAACATTCTGCAGTCATTAGGAATGTTATAAAGGCAATTTAATGCACTCAGAAAATGCTGTATGAATACTTATGCACGCCCCACTTTTCACTTTTCTATTTTTTGACAAATAACAGAGTCATGTATCATTTTGCTTTCACTTCACAGTTGTCTGTTACTTGTGTGTGAACTTTCAGTAGAAAATTCAAAATAAAATCTTTACGTTTAGGGTTGTAAACATGACAAAATGTGCAAAAGTTCAAGGTGTATTAGTACTTTCGCAAGGCACTGTACTCAGATGACACAGCCATTGTGGCCTATGTCAAAAATAACCAGGAAGGGGAGTACAGGAACTTGATCACTGCATTCTGCGATTGGAGCACCAAGAACTCACTAATTCTGAACACTTACAGTGCCTTGCGAAAGTATTCGGCCCCCTTGAACTTTTTGACCTTTTGCCACATTTCAGGCTTCAAACATAAAGATATAAAACTGTAATTTTTTGTGAAGAATCAACAACAAGTGGGACACAATCATGAAGTGAAACGAAATTTATTGGATATTTCAAACTTTTTTAACAAATAAAAACCTGAAAAATTGGGTGTGCAAAATTATTCCGCCCCTTTACTTTCAGTGCTGCAAACTCTCTCCAGAAGTTCAGTGAGGATCTCTGAATGATCCAATGTTGACCTAAATGACTAATGATGATAAATAGAATCCACCTGTGTGTAAGCAAGTCTCCATATAAATGCACCTGCTCTGTGATAGTCTCAGAGGTCAGTTTAAAGCGCAGAGAGCATCATGAAGAACAAGGAACACACCAGGCAGGTCCGAGATACTGTTGTGGAGAAGTTTAAAGCCGGATTTGGTTAAAAAAAGATTTCCCAAGCTTTAAACATCCCAAGGAGCACTGTGCAAGCGATAATATTGAAATGGAAGGAGTATCAGACCACTGCAAATCTACAAAGACCCGGCCGTCCCTCTAAACTTTCAGCTCATACAAGGATACAAGGAGAAAACTGATCAGAGATGCTGCCAAGAGGCCCATGATCACTCTGGATGAACTGCAGAAATGTACAGCTGAGGTGGGAGACTCTGTCCATAGGACAACAATCAGTCGTATACTGCACAACCCTGGCCTTTATGGAAGAGTGGCAAGAAGAAAGCCATTTCTTAAAGATATCCATAAAAAGTGTTGTTTAAAGTTTGCCACAAGCCACCTGGGAGACACACCAAACATGTGGAAGAAGGTGCTCTGGTCAGATGAAACCAAAATCGAACCTTTTGGCAACAATGCAAAACGTTATGTTTGGCGTAAAAGCAACACAGCTCATCACCCTGAACACACCATCCCCACTGTCAAACATGGTGGTGGCAGCATCATGGTTTGGGCCTGCTTTTCTTCAGCAGGGACAGGGAAGATGGTTAAAAATGATGGGAAGATGGATGGAGCCAAATACAGGGCCATTCTGGAAGAAAACCTGATGGAGTCTGCAAAAGACCTGAGACTGGGACGGAGATTTGTCTTCCAACAAGACAATGATCCAAAACATAAAGCAAAATCTACAATGGAGTGGTTCACAAATAAACATATCCAGGTGTTAGAATGGCCAAGTCAAAGTCCAGACCTGAATCCAATTGAGAATCTGTGGAAAGAAGTGAAAACTGCGGTTCACAAACACTGTCCATCCAACTTTACTGAGCTCGAGCTGTTTTGCAAGGAGGAATGGGCAAATATTTCAGTCTCTCAATGTTTTACAACTGATAGAGACATACCCCAAGCGACTTACAGCAGTAATCGCAGCAAAAGGTGGCGCTACAAAGTATTAACTTAAGGGGGCTGAATAATTTTGCACGCCCAATTTTTCAGTTTTTTATTTGTTAAAAATGTTTGAAATATCCAATAAATTTCGTTTCACTTCATGATTGTGTCACAAAAAATTACAGTTTTATATCTTTATGTTTGAAGCCTGAAATGTGGCAAAAGGTCGAAAAGTTCAAGGGAGCCGAATACTTTCGCAAGGCACTGTATAGTCGAAATGACTATCGACTTTGGCAAGAAAAAGAACATTCTACAGCACACATACAAATATCTAGGTGTTCACCTGGATGACAACTTGGACTGGAACATCAACATAGAGTCTCTCTACAAAAAAGGTCAGACCAGGCTCTTTTTTTCTGAGGAGGCTGAAGTCCTTTGATGTGTGTAATCAAATGCTGTCTATGTTTTATCAATCTGTTGTGGCTGCTGTTGTTTTTTATGCTGCCATCTGCTGGGGCAATAACATATCGGTCAAAAACCGTAACAGGCTGGACAAGCTGGTTAAGAGGGCAGGGTCAGTGGTCAGTGGACTCTGTTGAGGCAGTGGTTGAGAGGTGGAGAAAGGTCCAGGCCATCCTCAGTAGGCAAGGCAAGGCAAGTTTATTTGTAGAGCACAATTCATACACAAGGCAATTCAAAGTGATTCACAGTTGCATAAAATTACAAGAAAACAGATCAAATCAATCAATAAAACATCAACATAAAGTTAATCAGTTACAGTAAAAGGCAAGAGTGCAGATAAAATACTTTCAGTTTTCATATGCACGGGTAAAAAGAGCTGTTTTCAGCCTGGATTTGAACATTGTCAGAGTTGAGGCCTGTCTCACATCCTCATGAAGACTGTTCCAGATTTTAGCTGCATGAAACTGAAACGCAGCCTCACCGTGTTTATTATTGACTCTGGGAACCACCAGGAGACCCCTCCCTGAAGTTCTCAGGGCCCGAGATGGTTCATACGGTTCTAACATGTCAGAGATGTACTTTGGTGCTAAACCATGAAAAGACTTGTACACAAGCAGAGCTGTTTTAAATTCTATTCTCTGAGTGACAGGAAGCCAGTGCAGAGACCGGAGCACTGGACTAATGTGGTGGTATTTCCTGGTTCTTGTCAGGACTCGAGCAGCAGCGTTCTGGATGTTCTGCAGCTCTAACAGCTCGTTTAGAAAGGCCAGTGAGCAGCCGTTACAGTAGTCTAACCTGCTGGAGACAAATGCATGGATGAGTCTCTCTAAGTCTGGTTTTGACACTATTCCTCTGATCTTAGCAATGTTCTTCAGATGGTAAAAAGCTGATGATGTTATCGCTTTGATGTGGCTGTTTAAGTTCAGGTTTGAGTCCAAGATTTCTAACTTGATTTTTTGGTTTTAGAGAGAGAGACTCAAGGTGACTGATAACACTTTGTCTTTGTGTCTGTGGGCCAAAAACAACAGTAACTCCAGGCACCCTCTGCATGGGACTCTGTCTGCTCAGAGGAGCAATAGATCGGATTGTTTCCTCTCCGTATACAGCAGGACTGAGCGCTTCTGGAGATCCTTCATCCCTGCTGCTATTCAATTTCATAATGATTATTGCTGATGTAAACGTGTGGGGGTTTAACTTCAGGCAAGTACTTTTTATTATATTTATATGTATTGTCTTTTTATCCGCTATCTATCTATCTATCTATCTATCTATCTATCTATCTATCTATCTATCTATCTATCTATGTATCTATCTAAGAATCTTAGGGGTTGTATTTATTTTTTAGAGGTATATTTTCAATGCTTCTTTGTATTTTCCTACATTTTAACTTATTTTGGTGGAGATGTGAGGCCTGTGTGATCATTTCAAACACTTCAAAGACAGACACAGTTTGATTTATTTTGGAGAATGATCTTTTTAAATACGTTTTTATGTTGGTGCTTAACTATGTGAATAAACAAGTTTGACAGAAATCGTTTTTAGCTTTACGCCGTGTTTGTCCCTAAGCAACGACTGCAGAAAAAATGAAACTGAAAAATTGTCTGTGCCGCTAAAGTATAGTGGGGTTCATTTTGATTAATATTTTTAATCGTATTAAAGCAGTACTAAGTAACTCATGCTCCTAGAGGCCTTAAGCACCACTGCAGGTCTCGTAGCATGTTGCGTTTTTTTACTCAATAATTGTCCGTGAGAGTAAATACTACGCTAGCCTGGCCTTAGCCATCCGTAAACTCCGGTCAATTATCTTTTCCCTACATGTTACGACTAGGCCTGATCTCAGTGGCTGCGTTACATCGGTTGAATTTCAACCTACCATTCAGCGAGCGGGGGAGGCGTGTGTTGTAGGTGAAGTCAAGCATTTGCGCCGCACTTGCTGGTTGTAGTTCGGCAATGGCGACGGATACGAACATAATGGAAGCTCTTCAATCCCTTCTGGCTCGGCTCCCAAATATCCAGAAATTAAAACTGAAGCCTTAGAATGCGCAAGGAATGCTCGCAAGAGTTATGATAGCTGCTTCACTCACTTGGGCGCATTACATACGTCACGACCAAACGCTAGCGAAAATCAGATCCAGTCGTTTCAAAGGAGTTCACCCCTCCCACCTGATAACGGAGCTCAATTGTGAAGATCCAGACCCTCTGTACGAAACGAAATGAGTACGAGGGTATGGTAAAACCAGGCTAATACTACGCTGACAGAAAAGACAAAGGGACAGAGGGATATTGTACATCCAATTACACAATGGAGATAATTTTTTTCACTCAAACTTGGCTGTAAATACGGTTTAAGTGGCGCTAGCCCGCAATTAGCTTTGCACGTTAGCCTGTTAGCCTCTTCTTCATGAAGGGAAAGTTGCACGGGTGGTTATCTGGCCAGAGGTGCCGGGGGAGATGAAAGACGCCCCAATCATCCCATTAACACTTGTATTACCCTCAGAGGGACTACGGAAAGGATTTATTAAGGTAAATAAGTTACTTAGTTCTTCTTTAAACCTTATGTAATTCATTAATTGGAATAAATCGAAAAAGTCCCGTCCCTAAAATGAATATGATATAAAATTAGCATGGTTAAAAATATGCTATACTTTTCTCAGCATTGTCACGAGAATAAACAGTATTTTTTAGAAACAATAAAAGTCTGTGGAGCCAGGCATTTAAGTCGTTTTTGAAAGTAAAGTCCCCATTTTTTATTTTATTCTTTATTTAACCAGGAATGTCTCACTGAGATCAGGAATCTCACTTCCAGGGGAGTCCTGGCCCCAGAGGGGAACCTATTGTGCATGGTTTTAGTAGTAGGGGAACCCGGAGTACCCAGAGGAAACCTCCGCAGACACTGGGAGAACATGCACACTCCACACAGAAAGGCCCCATCCAGGGACCTGGGACCTTCTTGCTGTGAAGCGCGAGTTTCCATGTAATAGCAAGCCTTCCGGAGTCGCCCCTAGCCCGTGGGGCCCAAGCAATTTGGCATTTTCCGCGCCAAATTGCAAAAGCGGTGTATCAGGGGAACCATGACCATCCACTGCTGGAGTGGGCTCAAATGGCTCTATATTTTTTTATTTAAAGATGCACTATGGAACTTTTTATGTGAAAATGTAAACTTTTCATTTGTGCATAACCATCACAGTAGCCTATATGATGCTCCAGGATCAATTGGGATCAACCCTCTCACCAGAAAAAACGACAAAACAATTGATTCTGGAGAGTTGTAAAGGCCACCATGGAAAGTAAAGGGGTCATGCTAGCACGGTAGCACAGCGGTTAGCGCTCGTGCTTCACAGCTAGAAGGTCCGGGTTCGATTCCCACCTGGACGGGGCCTTTCTGTGCGGAGTTAGCAGGTTCTCCCCGTGTCTGTGTAGGTTTCCTCCGGGTACTGAGGAAATGACCTATGAGGCGCCGCTGTCCCTTGTGCGCCGAGTCCGACTATATTTACATATTTTTCTCTCTCTATCGTATTCGTATTGATGGGATTTTCGGCTCTTTTTGGGGAACCAGATCATTTGGATCGGCTTACTAAGAAGAGCTGGCTCTTTTGGCTCCCAAATGGCAACATATACACTTTAAATTTCAGACAAAATTAGCAGAAATGTTCATGCTCGTTAAATGAGCCTTTTGAGTACTCCCTGCACAAAACAACAACTATAATCAAGAAAGAAATGAAAAGGAACATTAGATTTTTTTTCCATTGCTATTATATGGCTTATATTAATCTGTGTCCACACTTTTAAAGCTGGTGGTATTAGTTTCACACACGTACTTTTTTATTTACTGTTAAAATCCTTAGTGTTTCTCCCCAGTCCCTCAGCTGCCTGTAGCTCCGCCCCTGTTCCTGCAGTCTGTAGCTCCTGCAGCCTCACACTGAGAGAGGGATTCAGACTCCAGACATCACTGAAGTCCAAACTTTAGCAGGACTTCTCTTGTACTGCTTTTGTTGCTGTTTTAATGAGCTCGTATACATGAGGAAAAGGCCAACAAAAGGCGACGTATCGCCGCCCAGCACGTGTGATCGCATCGTTTACTTTTCACTCCACAAACCCAGCGTAACTCTATCTAACCATAAAACCGAACATATGAGTCGGATTGTTCTCAAATAAAAAACGACTTCAAGCTAGAGATACGCTGATTACATTCATGGATGAGTATAAGTTTGTAGAGTTCTTAGTTTTGTGTAAACAGCAGGTTCGTTCTTCGCACACGGGGTAAGGCTGCAACACCTTTCTCTCTCTCCCCAACACCATTATCTTTCTCTCTCTCGCTCTCTCTCTCTCTCTCTTTTCTCTCTGAGGTGAGTGTAGCGCAGACCGGTGCACGTGGAGCTTGATAAACTTTTTTTTTTAAACGGCTAAAAGCTAAGCTAAAACTAGCTAAAACATCGACACCACCATGAGAGTGATCCTCACCCATAAGGAGGGACCCAGAGATTCCTGGAAGAAGCAGAGGAGAGGCGACGCTCAACAGTTTGAGGTGTACTACAGCGTTACCACAGCCCAATGGACACCCAAGGACCTTACGGCAACACGGACGACATTATTTTAAAACTTCACACAGAAAATATCAACTGTAGTCAAATAATCCCTTTAATTTCTGACACAAACTTATCAAAATGTAGTGCTTGGATTCATTATTCCTGGTAGGCTTTAGCACGAGCTTAAAAATGTCTAGCTAGCGCTGTATTAAGGCATTAGCACACATGTGGAGGGATTAGCAGCGGCACTAAGGTCAAACGGAGAGCGAACGTAGCGCTCTGCTCATGATTCACCCGTCTGAGCTGGAGGCACAGGAATGTCAAATGGACACACTTCCCAAAGATTTAGATTTTGGTTGAACGTCTGTTTTAAAAAAAAACAATTATTGGTTGCGCCATTGTTAGATCTCACTTCATTTTTATTTTACAATAGTAGTAGCTTTTTTCATCCGGCCACCCCATCATACAAACTCTACATTAAACCCAAATTTGAGACATTTATTCCAAACCAGTGATCAGAACCACAGGACAATGGCCAGTCGTGCCCACAATCTTATTATACTCAACAAAAATCTAAACGCAACACTTTAGTTTTCGCTCTCATTTTTCATGTGATGAACTCAAAAACATACAACTCTTTTCTATAAACACAATAGACCCATTTCCTCCCATTGTTCACAAATCTGTCTAAATCTGTGTTAGTGAGTTCTTCTCCTTTACCCCACAGCTGTGGCATATCAAGATGCTGATAAGACTGTATGAATAGGTGCCTTTGGCTGTCTACAATAAAAGGACACTCAAAAATGTTCAGGGGTCTGGGGATGTCAGAAAACCAGTCAGTATCTGATGAGACACCATTTGCCTCACACAGTGCAGCACATCTCCTTTATAGAGGTGATCAGGTTGTTGATATGGACAGCGAACACAGGTGAATTTTGTTGATGGCATTTTGAATGATATGTCCCCTATTGAGCATGTTTGGGATGCTCCGGATCGGTGTTACGACAGCATGTTCCAGTTCCTGCTCCATATCCAGCAACTTGGCGTAGCTATGGAAGTGGAGTGGAACGACATTCCACAGGCCAACAACCGAATCCACCCTATGAGGAGGAGGCGCTGAAAGTTAAACATGAGGTAAACGATGGTCACACCAGATACTGACCCCACAAAAAAGCAAAACTGAACATTTCAGAGTGGCCCTTTATTGTAGACAGCCTAAGGAACCTGTGTAATATTCATGCGTCTTATCAGCGTCTTGAAATGCCACAGCTGTGATTCTCTGACAAAGGAGAAGTGCTCACCAACACAGATTTAGACAGATTAAAATGTTAGAGAGAAATGGGAATATTGCAGCCATTGCCACTTTGGGAACCACTGGTCTATTGTGTTTATCGAAAACGTTTCATGTGTTCGAATTCACCTAATGAAAGTGTTTCGATTACATTTTTGTCGGAGTATGATTCAGTGCCAATGGACGTCTATTGAAAGGGAAAATAGAAGAGCATGGTGTTTATCAATTGCCCACCTTAATGAACATCCTCTCTGAATTATCTTAAGCGACAAATCTCTCCCTTTCCATCCTTTATCATTGACAAAGAAAACTCGTATGTCGTTTGTTGTTCAGTCCATCCCTGCCCATTGATTTCAATGTGTACTGCTTGAAAGCTAATGCTAACTCTTAGTCCACTAAAAGGCCCAGCAGTTTCCCCCATTGTTCCTTCTTACAATCCACTTTCAGATACTTTAAACGGCAGCATGTGTGACACGAAGGCTTGGACGTAAAATCGTAAATGGCGCGTACGAGCCCCCTACTCTTTACGACAGACAATGGAGCGACAGCCGTATTTTCCAGAGAAAGGTTCGATGCCAGTGGTGCCTCTCGCGCGTTCCGTCTTTCGCGTCTGACATTTTGCTGTCAGCTCCGCGCCGAGGAACTCTTCTTTAAAGTTCCGCCTGGTAAAGTAAAGGTTAAAACGTTTAGAAAAATCCATCCGTCTACGTTCACCCCCACGCACCCCCAGGAGATAATAGTTGTGATTGAGCACGCAGCTGACGTGTTGTTCAGCCGGAAAGAAGCAGGCCTCCGATGGATCCTGGAGTTGCAGAAGCAGAGGTGGGCGTAGTAGAGCTACTGCATACAGTACGTACATTGGAGTATAATGTATCAAATACTTTCAGGAGAAAGACAGCCGGAAAATGCAATTCCAGTATCCCGCTCGACTCCGCCGTTTGGGTTGTTCACCAAGGACGCACCCCTGGATCTTCTGCATATTACCCATAATGCACTGCAATGTTGTTGTTTTTTCTTAGTGCAAACTTTATTTTAGCGATGAAACCACATAATGAGATGTACTGTATGTTCGTACTCATTCAAATGATATTTTTGCAAATTCGGTTTGTTAAAAGTTAATCTTAATGAAAGTAAATTGATTGAGAGTTTAGACCGATATGTAGTTGTTCGTGTAATTTTGCAAGTGTATTAGCGATAAACTGGTCCTGCTAAACATACTGTATTCAATGTTTAAAGGGATATTTCTTGCAAAAGTCATGTTTTTTTTTTCCATTCAGGCCAAAATGTTCAAACAGTAAGATGCCCAACCAAAACCAGTTTATAAATGGCTCTCGGTCAGTTACTTTTGTTTTGTTTGCGTTTGTTTGTTTGTGTTTAGATCATGGCTTTCAACCTTTTTTATTCAGTGAGCTACATTTACGTTACAAAAATGGCTACTTAAAGGGACTAGACGGAATTTTAAAAATGTTAAAATGATGTATTTTCAACCCCCTAAATGCTCCAGCAATGTCGTAATGTGTAGAATGAGCACAGACCTATTCACCACAACTGCCACTATAAGCCTGCACAAAATATTGCCTCTAAACCGGTGGTTCTCAATGGTTTGGCGTCCCAATCACCCTGGAATGAGAGCCGCACTTGTAAATGAGTGTCTTTTCCTCTTAATATGTTGTTTAATGAGCATTAAATAAGCCTAAAAAGAAATTATGATCAAAACAACCCGATAACAGTCATTTTAACAGACTTGTATATCATTTTCAACCCCCTAAATGCTCCAGCAATGTCCTAATGTGTAGAATGAGCCCAGACCTATTCACCACAACTGCCGCTATAAGCCTGCACTGTCACAGTAGTAGTCATGCACGAGCTTAGCATAGAGACTGCAGTTACACGTTAGACCTGAGGTGGCAGTAACGAGTAAAAAAGTGACAACTTCCATCTAGTCGCTTTAAGTTTCCAAGGCACGTGTAAATATGTGGCTTTGGAGGAGTTCAGGAGATAATTATCATTTCAATTTAAGAACATTACTTATTTACTTCTTCACAATATGACATAAATGCTTCAGTTTTCAGAACAAAAAGAAAACTTATTTAAATGTGCCTCATCAAGCAAATGTAGGAATGCTGGTGAGCAACTTGGAAAGGGCAGACGAGGGAATTGGGAGCTCCCGAGCTACTGGTTGGAAATACCTGGTTTAGATCGATATCTTATCATATGTATATCATCGGCTCTGCTTCGGAGGAGCCCACTCCCATGGAAGTCAACGAAGTGGACAACAGAGGAAGGATCCTATCAAACCCTAACCCTGTGTCTTGTTCAGATGTCGCGTTGTGACAAAGTGGGTTTGTCGCATTTATTTATTTTGGTCATTTTGCTTCGTTTGTTTCATTTGCAATATACATCAGCTAACAATAATCTTTGGATTCATGTACAGTTTGCTAAGTTAATATACACTTCACTTTGTCTGTTTAAAACTTTGCTTTATTTGTTAATTTTGTCAGTATACAAACTTGCCTGTACCCCATGGTTGAAACAAAGGGAGGGCGTGGTCCTTGTAGGCCATTTTTGTTCACGCAAGTGACATGTGTCATCGAGAAGTGTCTTTTGTGTGAAGAATACATTTTGCCTGGTAAGAGTTATACTTGTTGTCAAGTCTGCCTGTCCATTTCAACTGCTCTGTGGCTTGCTTCCTCACACGCGTTCATTTACATTTTTTCCAGACTAAGACTCATTTCAGTCACTGAGCCCCCCTGGACTTTCTTTAGCTCACTCCAGCAACATCATACACCGTCAGAGAAAACACTCTTTGTTTGTTTATACGTTTTCAAGATACACAAATATTGCCTCTAAACCGGTGGTTCTCAATGGTTTGGCGTTGGGAACCCCAATCACCCTGGAATGAGAGCCTCACTTGTAAATGATTGTCTTTTCCTCTTAATATGTTGTTGAATGAGTATTAAATAAGCATAACAACCCGATAACAGTCATTTTAACAGACTTGTATATCATACATGACAGCATAAGCCCAGGCCACACCCTCAGCCACAAAGGGCACTCTACAATCAGATCAGAAAAATAATGGACACAAAGCCAGTCCGCTACCATAACTGCCATATACTTGAGAAACACGACCTTCTAAGCTTTGATAAAACGGTTTCTGTGGGGTATTTATTCAATGCATTAAAGAGCATTCATTTGATTGTGTCAAAATTAAGACCTTGAATGTCATTAAATTGGATTACAACTGGCATTAAATATAATTATATATATATATATATAATTGACTATTTTTACAGCTTATTACAGCATGATACAAAAATGATGGTCTTAAATACGAACAACAGAAGTATTGGTGCCCTTTTTGGCTCAAAAGTTTCCCGTTGTCTCCTATCTGCAGTCGGATATTGAAATAAAGTTTTCATTTAATCATGAAATACCATTATTAAATACTTTCCTAGCAGGACCTGGGATTGGGACTTTGAGGTGTCAGAATCCAGCAGGAGGACAGGGCACAGAGGGGCTTTGGTTTAAAGCGGGTGTGGGAACACGGAGCTCCTCTCTGGGGTTGACGGTCGGGGGTGCAGGCTGTTCCAGACTTACAGGCGCCGCCGGGATGGGCGAGAGCTCAGAAGCTGGGAAGGATCACCTGCAGGCTGGACTTTTGCACTGGCTTACTTCTCTTGGTTTTATTCACTTTCCTATAGAACCACAAGCACTTTTATCTTTGTACATTCAACTGTATGTTAACAACACAATCTCCGTTTGGAGAAAAAGAAGGACATTTTGAGAAGACTGGCTCTAAAGCTTTGCAACGTCAGTACATGCGCGTGTAGTGTTCTTTTCACCTCCAAAAGACATGGAGTCAGCGGCAGGTTCAATAATCCAATGTGCAGAGAGCAAATTATATCCATTTTCGCATGATGCATAACGTCACCAAATCCACAGATTTCTTCTTCTGAAACACTGAAGCCATAAGCACAAGAGACGCTACAGGAGACAAAAAAGTGACAAATGAGGAGGTATCCGGGCAAGACTTGCAGCTAAGCACACACAAGCCTTCGATCCCTACAATTGTCCTGGCTAATGTACGTTCACTGGATTATATTGGTCCCAGAAGATGGTGAAAGACTGTTCTGGCTCAACTGTAAGGCAGAGTTTCACAGGTGACCCTCAGGTGAAGAATGGCGTCAGAGCCAGCGGAGGAGGAGGAGGACAAAGATGAAGATGAGAAGGAGAGAGAGGAGGCGCGAGTGGAGGAAGCTGTGCAGAAGGAAGAAGAAAGAGAAGGTGACCTTACTTCTCTTGGTTTTATTCACTTTCCTATAGAACCACAAGCACTTTTATCTTTGTACATTCAACTGTACTGTATGTTAACAACACAATCTCCGTTTGGAGAAAAAGAAGGACATTTTGAGAAGACTGGCTCTAAAGCTTTGCAACGTCAGTACATGCGCGTGTATATTTCTCCCGTCCTTTTGTCTTCCTGCAAGGAAATGACCATATTTGGATTACAGCATCATCTCGGCTGCCTTTCGTGCCCCCCTCGTCTTTGCCATGAATGAATTGGCAAAGATGAGGGAGCGCCACCATGTTAATGATTTCCAGGAAATCTCTTGCTCGCAAACAGACACATCATTAAATAAGCATCTTAAAGGGTGAGTTTTGTCCTTTTTTTAAAAAAAACTCTGACATTAAAACTAAAACGTTAAGTGAGAAAACTACCTAAAATCTTAACATTGACAACTGCATGAAAAACCATGCCATAATATCAGTCTTTAAACATTTCTGAAGCATACCATTTTGGTAACACTTTATTTTACAGTACTCTTGATACATTGTACCTGCCAAATTTAATACAATGTAATGTGCTATGTAACAGTGTGCAATAACATGTACCTATGGTTTACATACACAATGGAATAATATCAGAATCAGAATCATTTTTATTGCCATTGTTCACAACAGGTTCACAAACTAGGAATTTTTCTCGGTACAATCGTGCAACATAAAATATATGACACAGAATTTAGATAAAAAATAAGCTATAAAACCTTAAAACTAGGGCATGCATGTAGAAGATTAAATAGATAAAGACGACAACAATTACCATATACCAACAACAGGATTGTGTTCACAGATGTGCAGGTGTATTAAGTAATAGCAGCAGATCTAAGTGTGAACATACCACATAGTGCAATAGAGCTTTGCAAATGGCTGGAACAGGTTATTATGTTCATGAGTTTGATATAGAGTTATTGGGACTTGTTATCGTTCATGAGTCTGATGGTGGAGGGGGAAAAACTGTTCAAGTGACCTGAGGTATGAGTCTGTATGGACCGTAGCCTCCTGCCTGAGGGAGAGGGGTGAATAGTCAGTGTCTAGAGAGAGAAGGGTCAGCTGTGATCCGACCTACCCGCCTCCGTGTCCTGGAGCTGAACAGGTCAATGCTTGTCCCGTTCTGTAGCGCCGGGGTGCCACACGGTGATGGAGGAGGTGAGGAAGGACTTGATGATGGCCGTGTAGAGCTGCACCAGCATCTTGGTCAGCAGCTTAAGTTTCTTCAGCTGCTGCAGGAAGAACATCCTCTGCTGGGCCTTCTTAATGAGGGAGCTGATGGTTGGCTCCCATTTGAGGTCCTGGGTGATGGTGGTGCCCAGGAAACGGAAGGAGTCCACGATGGAGATGGGGGTGGGAGAGTCTGTCAGGGCGAGAGGAGACGGTGGGGCTGTGTCTTTCCTAAAGTCCACGATCATCTCCACTGTCTTCTGGGCGTTCAGCTCCAGGTTGTTGTGGCTGCACCAGGACGCCAGCCGGTCCTCCTCTCTCCTGTAGGCGGACTCATCACCGTCCAAGATGAGCCCAATGAGGGTGGTGTCGTCCGCAAACTTGATCAGTTTTATGGACTGGTGACTGGAGGTGCAGCAGTTTGTGTACAGGGAGAAGAGCCAGGGGGAAAGTACACAGCCCTGAGGAATTCCAGTGTTTGTAGTCCGAGTGTCCGAGACGATCTTCCCCAAAGTGGAGGGCCAGATTGACTGCGTCGTCCACAGACCTATTGGCTCTGTAGACAAACTGCAAGTGGGTCCAGGAGCTGCAGTTTGTGTATGTTTTTTGTAGTTTGGAGGTACATAATGTAATAAGACAGAAGACCCTAACTCTAACCCTAGCCTTAAGCCCTAATCCTAAGGGTGTTATTACTAAACTACAAATACGCATTATTCTCATGTGTATGTACTAGGGGTAACACTTTATTTACAGTACCCTTGATACATTGTACTTAACTAAATTTAGTACAATGTAATGTGCTATATAACAATGTAATAACTTGTACCTATGTGTTAGATACATAATGGAATAATATGTATTAGTAGTTTGTAGGTACATAATGTAATAAGACATAACCCTAACTTTAAACCCTAACCCTAAAGGTCTCATGTCCTATTATATTATGTACCCACAAAGTACTAATACTAGTTATTCCATTGTGTATGGTAACCCATAGGTACAAGTTATTACAGATTCTTACAGAGCACATTACATTGTACCAAATTTAGTGAAGTACAATGTACAATTTACTGTAAAATAAAGTGATACCAAATAAAGTGTGACCGCAATTTTCCCCCCTTTCATTTACACAGTTTCAAACAATCCTATTCACTTCCTGTTCACTCCGATCTGAAAACCTCTGTCTATGGTCGTGTCATAGAGGTTAAAGCATAGCATAACTATCCTCCACATTTTTAAGCCTATAATCCACCACTAGACCCGCACTGAGGCGTCCTGCACTTACAATGTGTTCATCGGAGGCCCATGGATTTGTTAGCATGCCGTTGGGTACAACATGGAGGCTGTTTTTTGCATCTTTAAAGTCTATGGTCGCACCATAGTGAGATCGCAAAACTGCCCTCCACATTTGTAAAGCCCATAATCCACCACCGGAGGCAACCTGCACTTAAAATGCATTCATCGGGGAGCAATTGGATTTGTTAGCATGCCATTGGGTATAAAATGGAGGCTTGCGTACTGTTTTTAGAGCGTCTAAAGTCTTTCTGCTGCCAACATGGTCCCAAGGGTTAAAGATTCATTTCCATCCACAGAATTAATTAAAAGTTGTATTTCATAACAGTATGTCCACTTTCATGACGCAGTAATCTATCTAGCTGCTGTTTCTATCCCGGACTCTGACTGCTGGTTGCCATACCTTTGGAACTCATTTGGCAGGTGCGCTTCACCCCTCTTTTTTTTTTTTTGTACCCAGGTCAGTGCCGGAGCTTGTTAGCGAAGAAGGCCATCATTTGCACACGGGCAAGAAATCCTCCGGGAAGGGCTGCACTCTTTAACGCACTTATAATGGGCTCCTATTCACGCGCCTAATAGCTGCCGTATACAGTGGGCCCGGCACTTAATTTGACATAATGACCCGCGCGGCGAGCCGAGACGGGAGGACTCTATTAGCTACGCACATCCTTAGCGATCCCGCCAGGAGCCGAACCGTCGCTTTGATTAAAAGAGGCAATATCTAACTCTTTTTTTTAAACATTTTTATTAAAGAAGGCTTTGGTGTGAACCGGAGGGCTAAGTGGTCCTGATGGGGGAGAGCGGAGAGAGGGCTGATCAGAGTTGGGAGTGGAAATTAGAATGTGGAAGGGTGGTAATTGGCAAAAGCTAATTGTTTAGGCAGTGTTAAGTTTGAGTGGTCACAGGTGGTGAGAATGAGGACGATTTTTCTCAGACACGCAGATAAGAGGCGCACGAGCAGCTGGTGTGCTCAGCTCCTCTAGCTAACCAATTTAGCTAGCTACTTAGGGATGTCAAGATTAACCGGTTTTACAATGATCGCGGTTATAAAAGCTCACGCTAGATTAATCATACGTATTTTTGCACCTGTGGTAAAACACGTGTCATGAGCGTATGAGTTGCGTTAAAGGATGAAGAAATGACGTCTAGTGTTCTTTCCACCTCCAAAAGACATGGAGTCAGCGGCAGGTTCAATAATCCAATGTGCAGACAGCAAATTATATCCATTTTCGCATGATGCATAACGTCACCAAATCCACAGATTTCTTCTTCTGAAACACTGAAGCCATAAGCACAAGAGACGCTACAGGAGACAAAAAAAGTGACAAATGAGGAGGTATCCGGGCAAGACTTGCAGCTAAGCACACACAAGCCTTCGATCCCTACAATTGTCCTGGCTAATGTACGTTCACTGGATTATATTGGTCCCAGAAGATGGTGAAAGACTGTTCTGGCTCAACTGTAAGGCAGAGTTTCACAGGTGACCCTCAGGTAAAGAATGGCGTCAGAGCCAGCGGAGGAGGAGGAGGACAAAGATGAAGATGAGAAGGAGAGAGAGGAGGCGCGAGTGGAGGAAGCTGTGCAGAAGGAAGAAGAAAGAGAAGGTGACCAGTGCGGGACACCACGCTCCGAAAGAGGGACAAACCCAGGAGGCGATGCAGACTTTGTGGGAGCATGTACAGATTGAAGAAGAGTGGGCTGAGAACAGAACCTTGTGGGACGCCGTAATGCTGCTGTTGCCAACCAGACAAAAATCAACAGCTGCTCAAACTTTGCTTTGCAAAGAAGGCTATTTGGGTGTTGAAAGCAGGTGGTTGGGGTTGTATTTTCTCATGTGTCAGGCTCTGAATAATAAACCTTGACTTTTCCCCTGGTGTTTCAGATAAACAAATACAAATAGACATGTGGCCCAATGTTCCCTTAGGCAATCAAGGCCATTTTTTAAGAATCATTTTTAAGAAAGCATTAGTGACCACTTTAGCTAAACACATTACAGCAGCTGTACACCAAGTCTCTCTTCCAGCGCTCTCTCACTCTCCCTTTTTCTGTTTCTGGAAACGTGGAAGGCTGACACAGCTGTTTGATCTGCTCTGGACAGTCTTCAGAGAGTGCGGGTATATACTGTAGATATATGGTTTTATACTTTTAATACACTGATTTTTGTTGTCCGGAATCAGGTCCTCCATCGGAAAAAGACAAAAGAACAGCTCTTAAACTTCCTCAGTTCAATGTTGAGTTTTTTGCTATAGTTTTCTCCCTTCATACCAGTATTTGCTCATGCGCAAAACAAGTAGAAGCTCTGCCTTAACAGTTTAATGTCAAAGTAACAAAAAGACAAAACCCACCCGTTTTCCCATGTGTGTTCACATGTGTTCACAATATTTACATGTTCAGTGTCAACGTGTAGCACAAAAGGCAACGTTGTCATCCAAATATGGTAATTTCCTTCCTATGGGACGACAGCGGCTGAAACAGGAGAAATATACATACATATGCAGATGTCACAAAACTTAAAGAGGGGGTATTATGTAAAATCGACTTTTTCAAGCTTTATATCATGTTATTATGTCATTCCCTCATTAAACACATGCCTGGAGTGTTGCCTTGGCTCATTCACATATTTTTGAGTAAAAACTTAGACGGCAGCCATTTAGGTGTAGCTATGCCTCAGTCCTCCTAGGAACGCCCCACCTCCTGGAGACGCCTCTGGACCTTTCGTCATCAGCCAAGCCACCAACCACTGCTCCTCAGCTCAGCAGAGCCCCCTCCCCGCACAGTAGTGTTGTTAGATGCCACAGCAGTGTGCTGAAGGGGCGTGTCGGAAAGCTTCTTAAAGAGACAGAGGCCTATTCAAGACGTTCAGTACAGCCATTTTGAGAGAGCAATTTTATTCAAGGTAGTTATTTTAATTTACTGCATATACAGACCAACAGAAGGTTACGTCATCATTGTAGTATGCTATAGACTGGTGCTATGTGATTGAAAAAAGCATAATACCCCCTCTTTAGGCTGTTTTCTGTTGAGGTTTTCATGTCACTCTTCCAACAACACCTCCACTTTAGTAGCTCCTGCACGTTCCAAACTTTACTGACTTGGACGAAAAGGGATGTACCTGATAACTTTCCTGGTTAGTGGAATGAAATGTATTTCGTCATCCTTCAGTAATTGTAAAAGTAGACATTTGTAATAAGACGTGCGCCTAATTATAATAGCTTTTTTGTGCTCAAGAACAAGCATGCAAGTAGATTTTTAAGGTTGTTGTGTCAGTGACCCTGAAAGCGACCCTTTACGTTGTAAAACATGCTAATGAATAAATCCCAGTGAAGAATTGGGATGTTAGAAATGTGCTGAGGAAAATGACCATCTTCAATCAGATAAATAACAAAACATGCTTGAAATGAGAACATCTACTCTGATTTGGACTGTACCATGAAACAAGGTCGTCAAGGTCGTAGTGGAATAAGCATTAATCTGCATTAGACAAAAGAAGCTCACTTGTATACTTAAAGGTGCATTGTGGATCTGGAGAAAAAAAAAGCAGACATTAGTGTGTATTGACCATTTTGTGGCCCAGTTGCTGTTTGGGTGGTTATCATGGTGGCCCCTGGGACGCTCTACCAGTTCAAATGTATCCCCATATGAATGAATAAGGAACATTTTCATGGCATTGATCGTATTATTAAAATCTAGTGATGTCTGATGGCTAATGTTACGGCTATAGGAACATACATTGAGCAACCAACAGACTCTGAAAGATTGCCCAGTCTAGCCGGCTTGCTAACTGTCCGTATATGTTCTATACCAGAAAACCAAAGTTTTATAATAATGGAAAATAAAGATGCCATGCTAACCACCCATACAGCCACTGGGCCAGTAAAAGGTCAAATACACACTGACATCATTTTTATTCTGCATTAAAAGTTACATAATGCACCTTTAAAATATGAAACATTACACTTGACAAAAATGAAGTCGAAGGCATGAAAATATATTTTTTATGAGTTGCACTGAGTAAGAAATTGATAATAAATGTATGTGGAAAAAGTCTCTCCCCTTTCTCTCTCTGTCATTTTTGTTTCTCTCGTTCTCCTTTTCTCTCCATCATTTGTTTTCTCTCTCTCCCTTTTCTCTCCCGGTCATTTGTTCTCTTCTTCCCTTAGTCTCTCTCCCTTCTTGTTTGTTCTCTCTCTCCTTTTCTCTCCTGTCATTTGTTCTCTCTCTTTTCTCCTGTCATTGTCTCTCTCCTTTTCTCTCCCTTCATTTCTTCTCTCTCTCCTTTTCTCTCCCGTTATTTGTTCTCTCTCTCCTTTTCTCTCCCTATCATTTCTTCTCTCTCTCCTTTTCTCGCCCTGTTATTTGTCCTCTCTCTCCTTTTCTCGCCCTGTCATTTGTCCTCTCTCTCCTTTTCATCTCCCTGTCATTTGTTTCTCTCCTCCTTTTCTCTCCCCTGTCATTTGTTCTCTCTCTCCTTTTCTCTCCCTGTCATTTGTTCTCTCTCTCCTTTTCTTCCCTGTCATTTGTTCTCTCTCTCCTTTTCTCTCCCTGTTATTTGTTCTCTCTCTCCTTTTCTCTCCCTGTCATTTGTTCTCTCTCTCCTTTTCTCTCCCGTTCATTTCTTCTCTCTCTTCCTTTTTCTTCCTCCCTGTCATTTGTTCTCTCTCTCCTTTCTCTCCTGTTATTTGTTCTCTCTCTCCTTTTCTCTCCCTGTTATTTGTTCTCTCTCTCCTTTTCTCTCCCTGTCATTTTCTTCTCTCTCTCCTTTTCCTCCTCCTGTCTTGTCATTTTTCTCTCTCTCCTTTTCTCTCCCTGTTATTTTCTCTCTCTCCTTTTCTCTCCCTGTCATTTGTTCTCTCTCTCCTTTTCTCTCCCTGTCATTTGTTCTTCCTCTCTTTTCTCTCCTGTCATTGTTCTCTCTCTCTTTTCTCCCTGTCTTTCTTCTCTCTCTCCTTTTCTCCTCCCTGTCATTTTTTCTCTCTCCTTTTCTCCCTTATTGTTCTCCTCTCCTTTCCTCCTGTCATTTGTTCCTCTCTCTTTTCTCTCCCTGTCATTTCTTCTCTCTCTCCTTTTCTCGCCCTGTCATTTCTTCTCTCTCTCCTTTCTCTCCCTGTCATTTCTTCTCTCTCTCCTTTTCTCGCCCTGTATTTGTTCTCTCTCCTTTCTCCCTTCTCCTCTCTCCTCCCCCTGTCATTTGTTCTCTCTCTCCTTTTTTTTTTTTCTCCTCTCCTTTTCCTCCTGTATTTGTTCTCTCCCCCCTTCTCTCCCTGTCATTTGTTCTCTCTCTCCTTTTCTCCCTGTTTGTTCTCTTCTCCTTTTCTCTCCCTGTCATTCTCTCTCTCTCCCCTTTCTGCTCCCTGTCATTTGTTCTCTCTCTCCTTTTCTCTCCCTGTTGTTTTCTCTCTCTCCTTTTCCTCTCCCTGTCATTTGTTCTCTCTCTCCTTTTCTCTCCCTGTTTTGTTCTCTCTCTCTTTTCTCTCCCTGTCATTTGTTTCTCCTCTTCCTTTTTCCTTCTCCCCTGTTATTGTTCTCTCATTCTCTCCTTTTTCTCTCCCTGTCATTTGTTCTCTCTTCTCCTTTTTCTCCCTGTCATTTCTTCTCCTCTCTCTTTTTTCTCTCCCTGTCATTTCTTCTCCTCTCTCCTTTTCTCTCCCCCCCCATGTTATTTTCTCTCTCGCCTTTTCTCTCCCTGTATTTGTGCTCTCTCTCCTTTTCTTACCCTGTCATTTGTTCTCTCTTCTTTTCTCTCCCGTTTCATTTCTTCTCTCTCTCCTTTTCTTCTCCCTGTCATTTGTTCTCTTCTCTCCCTTTCTCTCCCTGTTATTTGTTCTCTCTCTCCTTTTCTCTCCCTGTTATTGTTCTCTTCTCCTTTTCTCTCCTTCATTTCTATCTCTCTATCCTTTTCTCGCGCCTGTTATTTGTCCTCTACACTCCTCTCACTCTCAATTTGAATATTTATTTCTATCTCTCCTTTCACTCCCTGTTCATTTGTTCCCTCTCCTCCTTTTCTCTCCCTGTCATTTGTTCTCTCTCTCCTTTTCTCTCCCTGTTATTGGTTCTCCTCCCTTTTTGTATATAGCTTGTTCTCTCTCTCTCCTTTTCTCTCCTGTTATTTGTTCTCTTTCTTTCTTTCCCTGTCATTTCTTCTCTCTCTCCTTTCTCTCCTGTCATTTCTTCTCTCTCTCCTTTCTCTCCTGTTATTTGTTCTCTCTCTCTCCTTTTTCTCTCCCTGTCATTTGTTCTCTCTCTCCTTTTTTCTCCCTGTCCATTGTTCTCTCTCTTTTCTCTCCCGTACTTTCTTCTCTCTCTCTTTCTCTCTGTTATTTTTCTCTTCACCCCTTTTCTCTCCTGTCATTTCTATCTCTCCCCTTTTCTCTCCCTGGTCATTTGTTCTCTCTCCTCCTTTTTCTCTCCCGTATCATTTGTTCTCTCTCTCCTTTTCTCTCCTGTCATTTGTTCTCTCTCCTTTTCCTTCCCCGTTCCATTGTTCTCTCTCTCCTTTTCTTCACTGCATTTGTTCTCTCTCTCCTTTTCTCCTCCCTTCATTTGTTCTCTCTCCTTTTCCTGCTCCCGTTCATTCTTCTACTCTCTTCTTTTCTTCACCTGTCAATTTGTTCTCTCCTCTTTCTCTCCGTTCATTTCTTCTCTCTATCCTTTTCTCTCCTTCATTTTTTCTCTCTCCTTTCTCTCCCGTTCATTTCTTCTCATCTCTCCTTTTCTCTCCCTGTCATTTGTTTCTCTCTCCTTTCTCTCCCGTTCATTCTCTCTCTCTCCTTTTCTCCCCTGTCATTTGTTCTCTCTCCTTTTTCTTCCGTTCATTTTTCTCTTCTTCCTTTTTCTCTCCCTGTCATTTGTTCTTCTCTCCTTTTCTCTCCCTGTTTTGTTCGGTCCCCTTTTTCTCTCCTTCATTTGTTCTCTTTCTTTCTTCCTCGTTAATTATCTTTCTCTTCTTTTCTCTCCTGTCAATTTGTCTCTCTCTCCTTTCTGCCCCTGTCATTTCTTCTCTCTCTCCTTTCTCTCCTGTCATTGTTCTCTCTTGCCTTTCTCTCCCTGTCATTCTTCGCTCTCTTCCTTTCTCTCCTGTCATTTGTTCTCTCTATCCTTTTCTCTCCCTGTCATTTGTCTCTCTCTCTTTCTCTCCCTGTCATTCTTCTCTCTTCTTTTCTCTCCCTGTTATTTGGTCTCTCTCTCCTTTTTCTCCCTGTATTTGTTCTCTCTCTCGCTTTTTCATATATGTGCCTGCTGACGTCACTGGATCGTGCTACCTATTCTCTCCCTGTCATTGTTGTTCTCTCTCTCCTTTCTCTCCGTCTTTCTTCTCTCTCTCCTTTTCTCTCCCTGTCATTTGTTCTCTCTTCCTTCTCTCCTGTCATTTGTTCTTCTCTTTCTTTCTCTCCTGTTATTTGTTCTTCTCTCCTTTTTTATCCCTTGTTTAATTTGTTCTCGTCTACTCCTTTTTCACTCCGTCATTTGTTCTCTCTCTCCTTTTCTCGTCCCTGTCATTTGTTCTCTGCTCTCCTTTTCTCCTCCTGTTCATTTGTTCTCTCTCTTTCTTTTCTCTCTCCGCTGTTTATTTGTTCTCTCTCTCATCCTTTTTCGCTCTCCCTTTCATTATTCTCCCTTCCTGTTCTCTGCTCCTGTGTGTGCTCCTACTCCTTTCTCTTTCCTGTTCATTGCTTCTCTCTCTCTTTTCTCTCCCCGTCATTTGTTCTCTCTCTCCTTTTTCTCTCCCTGTTATTTGTTCTCGTCTCTCCTTTTCTCGCCTGTTAATTCGTATCACTCCCCCTTTTCTCTCTCATTTTTGTTCTCTCTCTTCCTTTCTCTTCCCTGTCATTTCGTTCTCTCGGTTCTTTTCGCTCCCTGTTATTGTTCTCTATCTTCCTTTTTCTCTCCATGTCATTGTTCTCTCTTCTCCTTTTCTCCCTGTAATTATGTTCTCTCTCTCCTTTTCTCTCCTGTCATTTGTTCTCTTCTCTTCTTTTTCTCTCACTGTCATTTGTTCTCCTCTCTCTTTCTCTCCTGTCATTTGTTCTCTTCTCTTCTTTTGTTCTCGCCCTGTCTATTTGTTCTCTATCTCCTTATTCTACTCCCCGTCATTTGTTCTTCTCCTCCTTTTTCTCTCCTGTCTTTTGTTCTCTCCCGCTTTTCACTGCCTGTTAATATGTTCTCTCTCTCCTTTCAGCTCCCTGTTATTTGTTCTCTTCTCCTTTTTCACTCCCTGTATATGTTCTCTCTTCATTTTCCTCCCTGTTATTGTTCTGCTCTCTCCTTTTCTCTCCCTGCTATTTGTTTTCTCTCCTCGCCTTTTTCTCTCGCGTCTGTATTTTTCTCTCCCCATTTTCACTCCCTTTTATATTGTTCTCTCTCTCCTTTTTCACCCTGTTGATTTTGTTCTCTCTCTCTTTTCTGTGCCTTTATTTTCTTCTCCTCCTCATCCCGTTATTTTTCTCTCTCTCCTTTTCTCTCCTTGTTTTGTTCTCTCCCCTTTTCTCTCCGCTGTTAAGATGGTTCTCTCTCTTTTCTCTCCCTGTTATATGTTTCTCTCTCTCCTTTCTCTCCTGTTTTTGTCTTTCTCCCTCCTTCTTCTCTCCCTATCATTTCTTTTCTCTTCTTTTCTCTGCCTATCTTGTTGTCCTCTTTCCTTTTCTCTCACTGTTAATTTGTTGCTGCAGTCTCTCCTTTTCTTCTCCGTATCATTTGTTCTCCCCTTTCTCGTCTCGTTCCGTTGTCATTTATTCTCTCTCTCTCTCTCGTTTCTTCCTGTTATTCGTGTTCTCTCCTCCTTTCTTTGCCGTTATTTGTTCTCTCCCCCTTTTTTCCTATCATTGGTTCTCTCTCTCTATTCTTTCCCTGTTTCTTCTGCTCTCATACTTTCTCTCTTCTGTTCATATTGTCTCTCTCTTTTCTCTCCCTGTATATTTTGTCTCTCCCCCTTTTCTTCCCTATCATTGTTCTCTCTCTACGTTTCTCTCTGTTTCGTCTGCTACTCCTTTTCTCTCACTGTAATTTTTCCTCTCTCCTTTTCTCTCTCCTGTCATTTGTTCCTTCTCCTTTTCTCTCCCCGTTCATATTTCTTCTCTCCTCGCTTTTTCACTCCCTGTTATTTGTTCCTCTCTCTTTCTCTCCTGTCATTTGTTCTCTCTCTCCTTTTCGCTGCGCCGTTCATTTCTCTCTCTCTCCTATTCTCTCCCGTCATGGTGTTTCTCTCTCGTCCTTTTCACTCCCTGTTATGTTCTCTCTCTCCTTTTCTCTCCCTGTCATTTGTTCTCTCTCTCCTTTTCTCTCCCCGTCATTTGTTCTGACTCTCTCCTTTTCACTCCCTGTTATTTGTTCTCTCTCTCCTTTTTTCCTCCTGTTTTCTTCTTCTCTCTCGTCTATTCTCTCCCTGTCATTTGTTCTCTTCTCTCCCTATTCGTCGCCGTGTCATGTTCTTCTCTCTCTCTTTTCTCTCGGCTGTCATTTGTTCTCTCTCTCCTTTTCTCTCCCTGTTATTTGTTTCTCTCTCTCCTTTCTCTCCCTGTTATTTGTTCTTCCTCTCTTTTTTTCCCCTGTTAATTGTCTCTCTTCTTTTCACTCCCGTCATTTGTCTCTTCTCCTTTTCTCTCTCCCTTTATTTTGTTTCTCTACTCGCCTTTTCTCGCCCTGTTATTCGTTCTCTCCCCCCTTTTCTATCCTGTATTTGTTCTCTCTCTTTCTCTCCCTGTCACTATTCTCTCTCTCTTTTCTCTCCTGTCATTTGTTCTCTTCTCTCCTTATTTCTCTCCCTGTCATTTCTTCTCTTCTCTCCTTTTATCACTCACCTGTCATGATGTTCTCTCTCTCTGTTATTCCCTGTATTTGTTTCTCTCCCTTCTTCTCTCTCCTGTATTGTTCTCTCTCTCCTTTTGCTCTCCCTGTATTTGTTTCCCTTTCATCCCTGTTATAATGTTCTCTCTCTCCTTTTCACTCCTGGTTATTTGTTTCTCTCTCACCTTTTCTCTCCTGTATTTGTTCTCTCTCTCCTTTGCTCTTCCCTGTATTTGTTTCTCTCTCTTTCACTCCCCGTATTTTTTGCTCTCTCCTTTTTCGTATCCCTGTTATTTGTTCTCTCTCTCCTTTTGCCTGTTATTTCTTATCTACTCCCCTTTTCTCTCCTGTCATTTGGTCCTCTCTATCTTCTCTCCCTTCATTCTTCTCTCCTCTCCTTTCTCTCGCCTGGATTGTTCTCTCTCCTTTTCTCGTCCCTGTTAATGTTCTTCTTCTCCTTTCTCTTCCTGTCATTTGTTCTCTCCCTTATCTCTCCCATGTCATTTTCTCTCCCTATTTCTTCCCTGTCATTCTTCTCTCTCTCCTTTTCTGGCCCTGTCATTTTCTTCTCTCTCTCTTTTCTCTCCTGTCATTTCTTCTCTCTCTCCTTTTCTGCCCTGTTATTTGTTCTCTCTTCTCCTTTTCTATCCCTGTCCATTGTCTCTTCCTTTTCTTCGGTCCCTGTTAGTATGTTTCTCTCTCCTTTCTTCCCTGGTGTTATTTGTTCTCTCCTCCTTTTCTCTCCTATCATTTCTTCTTCTTCCTTTTCTCTCCCTGTCATTTGTTCTTCTCCTTTTCTCTCCCTGTTATAGTTCTCTCTCTCCTTTTTCTCTCCCGTGTTATTGTTCTCTCCGCCCAATTTTCTCTCCCTGTCATTTGTTCTCTTCCTTTTCTCTGCCCGTTGCATTTTCTTCTCTCTGCTCCTTTTTCTCCTGTGATTTGTTCTCTCGTCTCCTTGTCACTCCCTGTGTATTGTTCTTCTCTCCTTTTCCTCTCCCTGTCATTTGTTCTCTTCTCTTCTTTCTCTCCTTTTTGTTCTCTCTCTCCTTTTTCTCTCCCGTCATGTTCTCTCTCTCTTTTCTCTCCTGTTATTTGTTCTCTCTCTCTTTTCTCTTTCCCTGTTATTGTCTCTCTTCCCTTTTTTCTCCCTGTTATTTGTTGTCTCTCTCCTTTCACTCCCTCATTTGTTCTCTCTTCCTTTTTTCTCTCCTGCATTTTTTCTCTCTCTCCTTTTGCTCCCGTCCATTTGTTTCTCTTCCTTATTCGTCTCTGTTATTTGTTTCTCCTCCTTTTGTTCTCACTGTTATTTTTCTCTTCTCCTTTTTTCTCCTGTATTGTTCTCTGCTCTCCTTTTCACTCCCTGTTATTTGTTCTCTCTCTCCTTTTCACTCCCTGTTATATTGTTCTCTCTCTCTTTCACTCCCGTTCATTTCTTCTTCTCTCTCTTTTCTCTCCCTGTCATTTGTTCTCCTCTTTCTTTTCTCCCCTGTTATTTGTTTCTCTCTCCTTTTTCTCTCCCTGTATTTGTTCTCTCTTCTTTTCTCTCCCTGTCATTGTCTCTCTCTCTTTTCTCTCCCTGTCATTTGTTCGTTCTCCTTTTCTCTTCCCTGTCCATTTGTTCTCTTCGCTTTTCTCTCGCCGGTTATTTTTCTCTCTTCGTTTTCTCCTGGTTAGTGTTCTCTCTTCCTTTTCTCTCCTGCTCATTTGTTCTCTCTCTGTTCTTTTCTCTCCTTCTTGTTCTCTCTATCCTTTTTCTCCCCGTCATTTGTTCTCTCTCTCCTTTTCTCTCCTGGTCATTTGTTCTCTTCTTCTTTTCTCTCCCGTTATTGTGTTCCTCTCTCCATTTTTCTCTCCCTGTACATTTGTCTCTCTCTCTCCTCTTTTTTCCATTCATTTGTTCCTCTCTTCTTTTCTTCCCTGTCATTTTGTTCTCTCTTCTCCTTTTTCTCTCCCCTGTTTTCTTCTCGGCTCTCCTTTTCTCTCCCTGTCATTTTGTTCTCTCTCTTTTCTCTCCTGTTAGTTCTCTCTTCTTTTCTCTCCCTGTTATTTGTTCTTCTCTCCCCTTTTCTCTCCCTTCTTTCTTCTCTCTCTCCTTTTCTCTCCCTGTCATTTGTTCTCTCGCCTTTTCTCTCCCGTTCATGGTTCTCTCTCTCCCCTTTCTCTCCCTGTTATTTGTTTCTCTCTCTCCTTTTCTCTCGCTGTATTTGTTTCTCTCTCTCCTTTCTCTCCCTATCATTTCTCTCTCTCTCCTTTTTCTCTCCCTGTTTCGTTCTCTCTCTCTTTTTCTCTCCTCCTGTCATTTGTTCTCTCTCCTGTTTCTGCTCACCGTTCATCTGCTCTACTTCTCCTTTCTCTCCTGTCATTTGTTCTCTCTCTCCTTTTCTCTCCTGTCATTTGTTTTCTCCTCTCTCCTTTTTCTGCTCCTGTCATTTCTTCTCTCTCTCCCTTTTCCTTCCAGTTATTATCTTCTCTCTCTCCCTATTCTCCCTTGTCATTTGTTCTCTTCTTCCCTTTTCTCTCCCTGCTTATTTGTTCTACTCTCTCCTTTTCACTCGTTATTTCGTTCTCTCTCTTTCTTCCCTGTTATTTGTTCTCTCTCTCCCTTTCGTCTCCCGGTTCATTTCTTCCTCTTCTCCTTTTCTCTCCCTGTCATTTGTTCTCTATCTCTTTTCTTCCTGTTATTTGGTTCTCTCTCTCCTTTTCTCTCCCGCTTCATTTGTTCTTCTCTCTCTTTATTTCTCCCTGTTATTTGTTCTCTCTCTCCTTTTCTCTCCCTGATTTGTTCTCTCTCTCCTTTTCTCTCCCTGTCATTTGTTCTCTCCCCCCTTTTCCTCTCCCTGTCATTTGTTCTCTCCCCCTTTTCGTTCGCCTGTCATTTGTTTCTTCTCTTCCTTTTTTCTCCCTGTCTATTTCTCTTCTCCATTTTCTCTCCCTGTCATATGTGTTCGCTCTCTGCTTTTCTCTCCCTGTTATTTGTTCTTCATCTCCTTTTTTCTCTCTCCCCATGTTATATTGATTCTCTCCCTTTTCACTCACCTGTTATATGTTTCTCTCTCTCCTTTTTCACTCCTGTTATTGGTCTCTCTCCTTTTCTCTCTCTGTTATTGTTCTCTCTCTCTTGTCTCTCCGTTATTTGTTCTCTCTCTCCTTTTTGCTCTGTTATTTGTTCTCGTCTCTCCTTTCACTCCCCGTCATTTGTTCTCTTCTCCTTTTCTCTCTCGATTTGTTCTCTCTCTCTTTTACTCGCCCTGTTATTCGTTCGTCTCCCCCTTTTCTCTCCCTGTCAATTCTTCTCTCTCTTCCTTTTCACTCCCTGTTATATGTTCTCTCCCTCCTTTTCATTTTCCCTGTTATTGTTCTCCTCTTCTCTTTTCGTCTCCTGTCATTTGTTCTCTCTCCTTTTCTCTCCCTGTTATGTTCTCCTCTCCTTTTCTTCCCGTCATTCTGTTTCTCTCCCCTATTTCTCCCTAGTCATTACTTCTCTCTCTCACTTTTCTCTCCTGTCCATTTGTTCTCTCTCTCCTTTTCTCTCCCTGTCATTTCTTCCTCTCTCTCCTTCACTCCTGTTATATGTTTCTCTCTCTCCTTTTCTTCCCTTATTTGTTTCTTCTCTTTCTCTCCTTGTTATATGTTCTCTCTTCCTTTTCTGCTCACTGTTATTTATTGGTTCTCTCCCTTTCTCTCCTACATTTCTTCTCTTCTCTTTCTCTCCCTGTACTTTGTTCTCTTCTTTCTCTCCCTGTATATGTTCTCTCTTCCTTTTCTCACCCTGTTTTTGTTCTCTCCCCCTTTTCTCTCCCTGTCATTTGTTTCTCCTCCCTTTTCCTCTCCCTGTTAATTATGTTCTTCTCCTTTTCTCTCCTGTCATTTGTTCTCTCTCCTCCTTTTCACTCCTTTTATTTTTTCTCTCTCTCCTTTTCTATCTCCCTGTATTTGTTCTCTCTCTCTTCTCTCCCTAATTTTTCTCTCTCTCACCTTTTTCTCCCTGTCCATTTGTTCTCTCTTCCTTTTCTCTCCCTGTCATTTGTTCTCTCTCCTTTTCTCTCCCTGTTATAATGTTTCTCTCTCTCCTTTTCTCTCACTGTTAATTGTTCTATCTCTCCTTTTTTCCCTTCATTTTTCTCTTTCTTTCTCTCCCGTTCATTTCTTCTCTCTTCCTTTTTCATCCTGTTATTTGTTCTCTCTCTCTTTTTTTCTCTCCCTGTTATTTTGTTCTCTCTCTCTTTTCTCGCCCTGTTTCTCTCTCCCCCTTTTCTCTCCCTGTCATTGTTCTCTCTCTTCCTTTTCTCTTCCTGTCTTCATTGGTTCTCTCTCTCTTTTTCTACTCCCGTCATTTGTTCTCTCTCTCCTTTCTCTCCCTGTCTTTGTTCTCTCTTACTTTCTTCCTGTTATTTGTTCTTCTCTCCTTTTTCTCTCCTGTCATTTGTCTTCTCTCTCCTTTTCTCTCTGTCATTTGTTCTCTTCTCTTTCTCTCCCTGATCATTTGTTCTCTCCCTTTTCTTCCCCGGTCAATTTTGTTCGCTCTCTTTTCTCTCCTGGTCATTTCTTCTCTCTCTCCTTTTCTCTCGGCCGTAAATTTGGGTCTCTTCCTTTTTCTCCCGTTATATGTTCTCTCTCTCTTTTCTTCTCCTGTTATTGTTCGTCTCTCCTTTTCTCTCCCTACTCATTTCTTCTACTCTCTCCTTTTCTCTCCCTTCATTTTTCTCTCTCCTTTCTCCTGTTATATGTTCTCTCTCTCGTCTTTTCTCTCCCTGTTATTTGTTCTCTCCCCCCTTTTCTCTCCTGTCATTTGGTCTTCTCCTTTTCTCTCCCGCTTATTTCTTCTCTCTTCCTTTTCATTCTGTTATATGTTCTCTCTCTCCTTATCACTCCCTGTTATTTGTTCTCTTCTCCTTTTTCCTCACCTGTATTGTTTTCTTCCTTTTCTCTCCCTGTCATTTGTGCTGCTTCCTTTTCTCTCCCCGTCATGTTCTCTCTCTCCTTTTCACTCCTGTTATTTGTTTCTCTCTCTCTTTCTCCCTGTATTTGTTCTCTCTCTCCTTTTCACTTCCAGTTCATTTCTCTCTCTCTCTTTTCTCTCCCTGTCATTTTTCTCCTCTCTCCTTTTCTTCCTCCCTGTCATTTGTTCTCTTCTCTGCCTTTTCTCTCCTGTCATTTCTTCTCTCCTCCTTTCTCTCCTGTTATTGTTCTCTCTCCTCTTTTCTCTCCCGTCTTTCTTTCTCTCTTCTTTTCTCTCCGTTCATTTCTTCTCTCTCTCTTTTCTCTCCCTGTCATTGTTCTCTCTCTCCTTTTCTCTCCCCAGTCATTTTGGTTCTCTCTTCTACTTTCTCTCCTTTATTCGATGTTATTCTCTCCTTTTCACTCCCCTGTTATTTGTTTGCTCTCTCTCTTTTCACTCCCTGTTATTTGTTCTCTCTCTCCTTTTCACTCCCGTCATCTTTCTTCTCTCTTTTCACTCCCTGTTATATTTCTCTCTCTCCTTTTCTCCTGTTATTTGTTCTCTCTCTTCTTCTCTTCCCTGTCATTGTCTCTCTTCTTTTCTCTCCCCGATCTTTGTTCTCTCTGCTCCTTTCTCTCCCTGTATTTGTTCTCTCTTCCTTTTCTCTCCCTGTTCATTTGTTCTCTCTCTTCTTTTCTCTCTCCTGTTATTTGTTCTCTCTCCCTTTTTCTCTCCCTGTCATTGTTCTCTCTTCCTTTTCCTCTCCGTTCTGTTCTTCTCTCTCTCCTTTTCTCTACCCTGTTATTTGTTCTCTCTCTCCTTTCACTCCTTCATTTGTTCTCTCTCTCCTTTTCTCTCCGATTCATTGTTCTCGTCTCTCCTTGCTCTCTGTTATTTGTTTCTCTCCCCCCTTTTCTCTCCTGTCATTTCTTTCTTCTCTTTTCTCCCCTGTTCATCTCTCTCCTTTTCTCTCCCTGTTATATGTTCTTCTTCTCCTTTTCTTCCTGTTATTTGTCTCTCTCCCTTTTCTTCTCCCTATCATTTCTTCTCTCTTCTCTTTCTCTCCCTGTCATTTGTTCCTCTCCTTTTCTCTCACCGTTCATTTCTTCTTCTCGTCTCGCTTTTCTCTCCCTGTTATTTGTTCTCTCTCCTTTTCTCTCCCTGCTTATTGTTTTTCTCGCCTTTCTCTCCCGTTTCATTTCTCTCTCTCTCCTTTCCTCCCTGTTATATGTTCTCTCTCTCCTTTTCACTCACCTGTTATTTGTTCTCTCCTCATTTTCTCTCCCTGTCATTTGTTCTCTCTCTCCTTTCTTGCTCGTCTTTGTTCTCTCTCTGCGAGTTGCATGCTTTTTCACTCCCTTTATTTGTTCTCTCCCCCTTTTCTCTCCCTGTCTTTGTTCTCTCTCCTTTCCTCCCGTTCATTTCTTCTCTCTCTCCTTTCACTCCGCTGTTAATGTCTCTCTCTCCTTTTCCTCCCGTATTGTTCTCTCTTGCTAACTTTTCTTCCTGTTATTTGTTCTCTCTTCTTTTCTTCCCTGTTATATGTTCCTCTCTCCTTTTCTCTCCGTTCATTTCTTTCTCTCTCCTTTTCTCTCCCGTTTCATTTTTCTCTCGCTCCTTTTGCTCTCCCTGTATTTGTTCTCTCTTCCTGTTCTCTCCCCACGTATTGGTTCTCTCTCTCCTTTTCTCTCCTGTTATTGTTCGTCTCTCTTCTTTCATCCCTGTTATTTGTCTCTCTCTCCTTTCCTCCTTATTTTTCTCTCTCTCCTTTCCTCCCTTTATATGTTTCTCTACTCTCCTTTCTCTCCCGTCATTTCTTCCTCTCTCCTTTTTCTCTCCCGTTCATTTCTTCTCCTCTCCTTTTCTCTCCCTGTCATTTGTTAACTCTCTTCTTTTCACTCCCTGTTATTTGTTCTCTCTCTCTTTTCTCTCCCTGTCATTTGTTCTCTCTCTCTTTTCTCTCCCCGTCATTTTTCTCTCTCTCCTTTTCACTCCTGTTATTTGTTCTCTCTTCTTTTCATCCCTGTTATTGTTCTCTCGCTCCTTTTCACTTCCCTTCATTCTCTCTCTCTCTTTCTCCTCCCTGTCATTTGTTCTCTCTCCTTTTCTCTCCCTGTTATATGTTCTCTCCTCTCCTTTTCTCTCCCTGTCCATTTGTTCTCTCCCCCCTTTTTCCTCTCCCCTGTTATATTTCTCTCTCTCCTTTCTTCCCGTCATTTCTTCTCTCTCTCTTTGCATCCGTCATTCTTTCCTTCCTTTTCACTCCCTGTTATATGTTCCTCTCTCCTTGTCTCTCCCGTCATTTCTTCTCTCTCTCCTTCTCTCCCTGTTATTTGTTCCTCTCTCCGTTTGTCACTCCCTGTTCAATTTGTTCTTCTTCTCTCCTTTTCTCTCCCTGCATTTGTTCTCTCTCTTCTTTTCTCCCTGTTATTTTCTCTCTCTCCTTTTTCTCTCTGTCCTTGTTACTCTCTCTCTTTTCTCTCCTGTCATTTGTTCCTCTCTCTCCTTTCTCTCCCGATTCATTTCTTCTCTTCTCTTTTTCTCCCTGTTATTTGTTCTCTCTCTCCTTTTCAGCCCTGTCATTTGTTCTCTCTCTCCTTTTCTCTCCCTGTCATTTGTTCTCTCTCCTTTCTCTCCTTATATGTTTCTCTCTCTCCTTTTCTCTCCCGTGTTATGTTTCTCGCTCTCCTTTTCTCTCCCTGTATTGTGTTTGCTCTCTTCCTTTTCTCTCCTGTACTTGTTCTCTCCCCTTTTCTCTCCGTATCATTGTTCTCTCTCTCTTTCTCTCCTTTTTCTCTCTTCTCCTTTTCTCTCCCTGTATTTGTTCTCGTTCTTTTCTCTCCTTTCATTTCTTTCTCTTCCTTTTTCTCTCCTGTTATGTTGCTCTTTCTCCTTTTTCTCTCTTGTCCATTTATTCTCTCTTCCTTTCTTCTCTCCCTGTATTTGTTCTCTCTCTCTTTTCTCTCCGTTCATTATTTCTCTTCTCTCCTATTCTTCCTGTATTTGTTCTCTCTCTCCCTTTCTCTCCCTTTATTTGTTCTCTCTCTCCTTTTACTCGTTATTGTTTCTCTCCTTTTCTCTCCCTGTCATTACTGCCTCTTTCCCTTTCTCTCCCTGGTCTTTGTTTTCTCTCTTCTCCCTTTCTCTCCCTGTTATTTGTCTCTCTCTCCTTTCTCTCACTGTTATTGTTCTCTCTTCCGTTTCCTCTCCCTGTGTATTTCTTCTCTCTTCTCTATTCTCTCCCTGGATATGGTTCTTTTTCCTTTCTCTCCCGTTCATTCTTCTCTCTCTCTTTTCCTCCTGTCATTTGTTCTCTCTTCTTTTCTCTCCCTGTTATTTGTTCTCTTCTCCTTTTCTTCACTGTTATTTTGTTTCTCTCTCTTTTTCTCCCTGTTATTTCTCTCTCCTTCACTCCCGTATTGTTCTCTTCTTTTTCTCTCTGTTAATTGTCTCTCTCCCTTTTCTGCGCCCTGTTATTCGTTCTCTCCCCCCTTTTCTCTCCCTGTCATTTGTTCTCTCTCTCTTTTCTCTCCCTCCCCCATGTATTACATTCTCTCTCCCTTGTCTTCTCCCTGTCATTTTCCTCTCTCTCCTCTCTCCTGTCATTTGTTCTCTCTCCTTTTCTCTCCCATGTTATTTGTTCTCGTCCCCCTTTTCTCTCCATCATTTGTTCTCTCTCTCCTTTTCTCTCCTGTTATTGTTCTCTCTCTCCTTTTCTCTCCTTGATGTTCTCTCCCCTTTTCACTCTGTTATATGTTCTCTCTCTCTTTCACTCCCTGTTATTTGTTCTCTCTTCGCTTTTCTCTCCCTGTTATTTGTTCTTCATCTCCTTTTTTCTCTCTCCCCATGTTATATTGATTCTCTCCCTTTTCACTCACCTGTTATATGTTTCTCTCTCTCCTTTTTCACTCCTGGTTATTGTTCTCTCTCTCCTTTTCTACGCCGTTATTCGTTCTCTCCCCTTTCTTACCTGTCATTTGTTCTCTCCCCTTTCTCTCCCTGTTCATTTCTTCTCTTTCCTTTTCTCTCCCTGTCAGTTTGTTCTTCTCCTTTTATCTCCCTGTTATATTTCTCTCCCCTTTCTTCTCCCTGTCATTGGTTCTCTCCCCCTTTCTTCCCTGTCATTTGTTCTCTCTCTTTTTTCTTCTCCCTGTTATTTGTCTCTCTCTTTCTCTCCGCTGTTCATTTTCTCTCTTCTTTTCTTCCCTGTCATTGTTCTCTTCCCCCGCCTTTCTCCTCCCTGTCATTTGTTTCTCTCTCCTTTTCTCTCCCTGTATTTTGTTCTCTCCTCCTTTTCTCTCCCTGTCATTTGTTCTCTCTCCGCTTTTTCTCTCCCTATCAGTTCTTCTCGCTTCCTCTTCCCTGTCATTTTTCTCTCTCCTTTTCTTCCTTTTTGTGTCTCTTCTTTCTCTCCCTGTTATTTGTTCTCTCTCTCCTTTATCTCCCTGTCATTTCTTCATCTCCATCTCCTTTTTCACTCCCTGTTATATGTTCTCATCTCTCCTTTTCCTCCCTGTATTTTGTTCTCCTCTCTCCCTTTTCACTCCTGTTAATCTTGTTCTCTTCTCTCCTATTCTCTCACTGCATTTTCTCTCTCTTCTTTTCTCTCCCTGTCATTTTTCTCTCTCTCCTTTTTCTCCCCGTCATTTGTTCTCTCTCTCCTTTTCTCTCCCTGTCATTGTTCTCTCTCTTCTTTCTCTTCCCTGTTTATTTGATTCTCTTCTCTCCTTTTTCTCTCCTGTCATTTGTTCTCTCTTTCCTTTTCTCTCCCTGTATTTGTTCTCTCTTCCTTTTCTCTCGTTCATTTCTTCTCTCTCTCCTTTTCATCCCTGTTATTTGTTTCTCTCTTTCCTTTTCACTTCCCTTGGTGATTTGTTCTCTCCTTTCTCTCCCTGGTATTTGTCCTCTCTCCTTTTCTCTCCCTGTCATTGTTCTCTCCTTTCGTTTTCTCTCCCTTTCATTTGTTCTCTCTCTCCTTTTTCTCTCCCCGTCATTTGTTCTCTTCTCTCCTTTTCTCTCCTTTCATTTGTTCTCTCTCTAACTTTTTCCCTGTTATTTGTTTCTCTCTTCTCCGTTTTCTCTCCCTGTTATTTGTTCTCTCTCTCCTTTCTCTCCTGTCATTTTTCTCTCTTCCTTTTTCTCTCCTGTCATTTGTTCTCTCTCTTCGCTTTTTCTCTCCCTGTCATTGTTTCTCTTCCTTTTCTCTCACCTTCATTTCTCTCTCTTCCTTTTCTCTACCTGTCTTTGTATCTCTCTCCTTTTCCTCTCCCTGTTATATGTTCTCTCTTCTTTCTCTCCGTGTTCATTGTTCTCTCCCCCTTTTCTCTCCTAATTCTTTTTCTCTCTTCCTTTTTCTCTCCCTGTCATTTGTTCTCTCTCCTTTTTCTCCCTTGATATTTACTCTTCTCTCCTTTTCTTCTCCTGTTATTTTTCTCTTCCGCTTTCTCTTCCCTTAATTTGTTCTCCTCTTGTTCTCTCCCGTTTCATTCTTCTCTCTCTCCTTTTCACTCCCTGTATATGTTTCTCTCTTCATTTTACTCCCTGTCATTTGTTCTCATCTCTCACTTTTCTCTCCCCGTCATTTTTCTCAATCTCTCCTTTTCTCTCCACTGTCATTTTGTATCTTCTCTCTTCTTTTCTCTCCCCTGTTATTTGTTTCTCTCTCTCTTTTCCTCCCCTGTTATTTGTTCTCTTCTCCTTTTCACTCCTGTTATTGTTCTCTCTCTCGTGTTCAATCCCGTTCATTCTTCTCTCTCTCCTTTCTCTCCGTGTCAATGTTCTCTTCTTCTTCCCTCATTATGGTCTCTCTCTCTTTTCTCTCTGTCTAATTTGTCTCTCTCTCCTTTTCTTCCTTGTTTTTGTTCTCTCTTGCCTTTTCTCTCCCGTCATTTGTTCCTTTCATCCTTTTCTCTCCCTGTTATTTTGTTCTCTCTCTCCTTTTCGTCTCCCGTCATATTGTTTCTCTTCTCTCTTTCTTCTCCCGTATTCTTGTTCTCCTCTCCTTTTCTCTCCCTGTTATTTGTTCTTCTCTTTCACTCCTGTTATTGTTCTCTCTATTCTTTTCACTCCCTGTATTTGCTTCTCTCTCTTCTTTTCACTCCCGTATTTCTTCTCTCTTCCTTTTCCATCCCTGTTATATGTCGCTCTCTCCTTTCACTCCCTGTTATTTGTTCTTCTCTTCTTTTTCTCTCCCGTCATATTGTTCTCTCTCTCCTTTTCTTCCCTTCATTTGTTTCTCATCTCTGTTCTCTCCCTTCATTTGTTCTCTTCTCCTTTTCTGCCCTTTTAATTTGTTCTCTCCCTCCTTTTCTCTCCCTGTCATTTTTTCTCTCTCTTTCTCTCCCTGTCATTTGTTCCTCTTCCTTTCTCCATCACCGTTCATTTTCTTCTCTCTCTCTTTTCTCTCCCTGTTATTTTGTTCTCTCCTCTCCTTTTCACTCCCTGTCATTTGTTCTCTCTGCTACCCCTTTTCTCTCCGCGTTCCATTTGTTCTCTTCCTTTTTCCTTCCCTTATTTGTTCTCTCCCCCTTTTTCTCTCCCTGCATGTTCTTCTCTCTCTCCTTTTCTCTCCCTGTCATTTGGTTCTCTTCTCTTTTCTTCCGTTATATTTCTCTCTCTCCTTTTCTCTCCCTGTTATTTGTTCTTCTCCTTTCTTCCACTATCATTCTTCTCTCTTTCTGTTTCTCTCCCTGTCATTTGTTCTCTCTCTTTTTCTTCCGTTATTGTTCTCTTCTCCTTTTCTCTTCCCTGTTATTTTTTCTTCCCCCTTTTCACTCCTGTATTTGTTCTCTCTCTCCTTTTCTCTCCCTGTTATTTGTCTCTTTCTACTCTTTTCTCTCCCCGTCATTTGTTCTCTCTCTCCTTTTCTCTCCCTGTCATTTTGTTCTCTCTCTCCTTTTCTCCCTGTTATTTGCTCTACTCTCCCGTTTCTCTCGCCTGTCATTTGTTCTCTCTCTCTCTTTCTCTCCCGTCATTTGTTCTCTCTCTCCTTTTCACTCCTTTATTTTCTCTCTCTCTCACTCCCTGTTATTTGTTCTCTCTCTCCTTTTCACTCACGTTATTTCTTCTCTCTCTCCTTTCTCTCCCTGTCATTTGTTATCTCTCTCCTTTTCTCTCCCCGTTCATTGTTCTCTCTTACTTTCTCTCCCGTTATTTGTTCTCTCTCTCCTTTTCTTCCCTGTTATTGTTCTCTCTCTCTTTTTCCGTCATTTCTTCTCTCTCTCCTTTCTCTCCTGTTCATTTCTTCTCATCTCTCCTTTTCTCTCCCTTCATTCGTTCTCTCCTTTTCTTCTCCCTCATTTGTTCTCTCTCTCCTTTCGACAACACCTGTTATTTGTTCTCTTCTCGCTTATTCATCCACTGTTATTTGTGGTCTCTCTCTCCTTTTCTCCTCCCGTCATTTGTTCTCTCTCTCCTTTTCTCCCGTTCATTTTTCTTCTCTCCTTTTCACTCCCTGTTATATTTCTTCTCTCCTTTTCACTCCTGTTATTTGTTCTCTTTTTTTTCTCTCCTGTCATTTGTTCTCTCTCTCTTTTCTCTCCCGTCATTTGTTCTCTCTCTCCTTTTCTCTCCTGTCATTTGTTCTCTTCTTCCTTTTCTTCCCT